>LQRL01095784.1:0-13503 GCA_001703475.1 Hydroides elegans | reverse complement strand
TAATTTCGGAGATACGCCGCGTACACGCTTAGCGTGAGGGACGTATGGGCGACCCGACAGAGGCAAATCCTACAGGGTGACCAGTCTCCAGTCAGTTTCGGATTCCCTGGATTTTTTACGGGATTTTCTCTGATTTTTTCCCTGTTTTTTTTTTCAAAAATGATACTGCCCCGATCTAAGATGTTTTTTTTGTAACAAACCATGCCTATATTTAGCTTACATCGGAGCGCCGTCGGCGCGAACAAATATTTTTTAAGAGTGTTCAAGTTGGAAGTATGCGAGCGAAGAAGGCGCGAGCAACATTTTTGAACAATCGATTTTATAATGAATATAAATGTTTTTTTTTTAATATAAAAGATGAAATCATTTTAAAAAATCTTGCTTTTGCCTAAAAAAAGGTTTAAAAGGTTTTAAAAGATTTTTTTGTTGAAAAAAAAAGGTTCGCTCTAGAAAAAGGTTTTAAAAGGTTTAAAAGGTTTAAAAGGTTCCGCTGGGAAGCCTGCATGATTCAAATTACCATTTTATAGCGTATCTGTCTGATATAGATGGAAAGCATTATTTGTGGCCTTACGAAGGTGAAACCAACAACACACGGTTAACTCGAATTCTCGGTTAACTCAAAGTAAATTTGAATCCCCGAGCATTCAATGTGATTCATTTCTTTTCCATATTAACAATCCCCATCTCAAGTACAATACATAAATGGATGTCCGGGTAATCGTAGATAATATGAGAAAATCTAAAATAAATAAATTTAGAATATGACAAGAAAATAACAGTTGACCAAAAGTATACAAAAACTAAATGTACATCTTTCATTTTAATGGCATATTTTTTGGTACTATAAATTCATTTTCATCCACACTTAAGCTAAAATCGTTAATAAACTCTGATCAATCAGAAAATGTTGCTATAAAGACAAAAATAAAGGTATTCCGTGATGACCTTTACATAAAGTCTGAACACTATATGCAATAGAGGCCGGATGCATACAAGAAGACATACATTTTCACACCATTTTTCCTTAAATTAGCTTGAGTTGGACCACTGTAGATTCCGGGTTATAATCCGCGTGCATTACATCGATCAAATACTGAATATCAATGGGTGGTTTACGTGTATTATTTATTATTTGATTTATTTATTTATTTAGCCATACATTGTAAGGTCAAAGACTATACAAAACGGTACAAACTTTTAATTTGTAAGACAAAATAATAAATTTATTCACCATATTCACGCTTAAACAAGAATATTTCTAAAAAAAAAACTGTTTCTAGAGTTTCCCATTAGATCTACCTTATGTGGAATGGCAATTTATTCCACTATCTAGGGGCTGGCACTGAAAAAAATCCTAGAACCGTAGGTGACTTGCTATACATGTATGTCATTCCTAATATAAAGTGCTTAGAAATTGCAAAAACTTTCGGAATTGATTTCAGGTGGAAAAATCGATGAAAATATGTTTTTAAAATGGGATATTAGTTTTCGGGTGATTTAAATGGCAAAACCCTAGTAAATATGTGAAGAAGAAACAAAAATAGTTGCTGTATGCAGTTGCACAATTATAAACCGGGTATACATAATATAACCTTTAAAGACGCGGCCCATGCACCGGTAGGGTTATACACTGGCCATCGGAGTAATACCTATCAATGACGGGTGGCCTCCAAAGATGGTCGGGGTGGTCTAATAATAACATTTAACGCCTCCTAAGGGCGGGTGGAAGAAGTATAACAGCCGAATTAAAACAGGGGTTTTCATCATATGTAAACGAGCAGCTGATTGCGATACAAATGAAAAAAATATAAAAAAATGTTTAAAAAGAGACAAAATACAATTAGCAAGACCTAAACTGAATGATTTTATACTGCTTTAAATATAGAGTGATGAAGGTATTATTATTAAAATAAAAACAAGAAGTGGCTTTTAGAGTAACCCTCGATTCACTCTTAGAGTAACATAATTCAAAATAATGGCTAACGTATGAAGGATTTTAAACAAAAATCATTTATTTTTTCATCATATTGAAAGAGTAAAAAACAGTAACCTACAGTTTTCTTGAAACTGTTGGCTTGAACTTTGTGTTTACTGGGTTGTGAGTGTACACCCTATGCTGTAAGACGGCTAATTTGCATCATGTAATGCATTGTGATCCAAGCCAATCAGGGTTTGTTATTACATGTATTGAGGCAAAAATGAACGGGTTGATATGACAGTCAAGCACTTGCTACTCTTAATCAAGAGATGTACACTGATGCTTTATATTAAGGAACCGATCGGAAATTTTGAAGATAAAGAGATTATAAACGTGTATTAAACAGAGAAAGCTATTAAACAATAACGATTAGGCAAAAATTGAAAATAAAACAATATTTTTCAAAAGGTTTTATTTTAACAATGCATGGTCTATAAATTCCATAGGGTTTCGGACAAGGTGAAATGCATGGATCATGGGTCTCCGACTAAGGATATTATGCAACGAATATTTTAGTTTCTCGGTTTTCACAATTTTAATCAAATACTCAATTCTAATAACATTCATTCTCAAATTAGTCGCCACAATTGACGTAGATGACAAACAAACAATGGCAATCACATTTGTTAGCGATGACGATAAACATTCAGTGAGTTCGCTTGATGACTTGTCGACGGAATTGAGGCGACGACGTGAACAGACCACAAGAGAAAGCGAAACAGAAAATATGGATACGTTTCGAAACACACTACGACAGACCGACTTCAAAGGAACTATTACGGAAGAAAGTGAAACAAACAGTGATTCAATATTTGGGGACAACACGCATCAAAGTAGCGATCCCGTTTCCCTGACGACAAAGACGCGACATCATAACCACCTTACATCCATACACACGCGACACACAACGTCACGAAGGCACACTGCTCGACATGCACATCAACACACACCGACCTATGAAGGTCAAGGTCACATTATGACGTCAGAGGTCAGCGATGATTTATCGCCGCTTCCAAACGTCCCGTATCGATGGGTTCGCGTCGATCCGGCGTCGGATAATAATACATCAAAAGAGGAGGATAACGATTCGAATGAGGACTTGGTAGGTAAAAGTGCGCTACAACTTACGGCTACCAGTTATCCCCAAAATGCCTCATTATCTCCTCGCACCCATTTGGGCACACATCATTCACTACGAATCTCAATAAACCGTGCCCCGGCTCTTGTTGAGTATGAGGACCAGTATGTTGTGATAGAAGTGAATTGCTCTTTGGCAAAGGACAATGGCACCAGTAGAACAAAGGAGGCGACTGGAATCGGCTTACTAGTGAGAGTAACATCGACAAAAACACGAGTTGTAATACCTTATGCATTAAGTCAAACCAATAAGTCATCAAGACCAAAGACACTGGATCATGCGCGGGGGATTTTGGCCTTTTCAATGGACTGCCTGCATAATCCATCTGTCTTCGGCCTATATATAAACAACGTGGGACGTGCTCGAGTACGACTTCAATTCGCCACTGGCGGTGGTGTCAGTGGCAGTGGAAAAGTCGCCGCAATGAAATCGACGGAATCACAGGAGCTCTACAGTAGCGAGCTCGAGGTGGCCGTTCTACGTCGCGTTCGCCCGGCCGATCTGGCTTTCGATTGCGTCATGCCGCTGGTTCTCCTTCTTGTGGCGTTTAGCACGGGTGCAGCGACGGATGTGACCCAGCTGCGGACGCATGTGAGGCAACCGGCGCCTGTGGTTATAGCGCTTGTTTGTCAGTTGCTTATATTGCCAATGGTGAGTGTTTGAAGAAGGGGAAGGTCATGCGTGAGTGGATATGAGTTTTATATGCAAATTGATCGCTCGGTGGATATATATATATTGATTATGATTTATGCTCTATGTGGATATTTATTGTGTTGAGTTGCATTGATAGGAAAAAGCAATGGAAAGCAGGTAAGGTTCGGATTATTTTTAAAGCAGTGCCCGAAATCTGCTTGCAAGGTATGTGAGGGTTTAATTAATTTGCTACAAGCGTTTCCGAAAGTTACACAACTTAAAGGAATCATATTGGTCATTGGGAATTATTGCAAGTAAATATTCATTTAGGTATAATCATGTCTTTATACTATCAAACATGTAACTAATACAATGTAGAATCAAGACATCATGAAGGGAATGCATGTCTACATGTCTGGAATAAATCATTTACTACCCATTAAGTTCATAAACGCATATGCTTTTTTATATTATTCATATATTCCATAAACCCACATAGGCAACTGTGGGCGTAGCGGCGCTCTTCATACGCGACACGGATTTGGCGCTCGGTCTTCTTTTGGTGGCGACCGCTCCTGGCGGCGGTGGCGGACACCTCATGGTCGTCATCGCAGGTGGCGACATACCTCTTAGTCTATTGCTCAATTTCGCCGCTATCACCTTTACTCTCGGTAGGTAGCACGTAATGGACATGTATAAGGATTGAGCGGGCGATGGGATCATTATGTGTTAGCAAATACATGATATACATCATAAATGTATTTGGTTTGGATCATTGCAATTTCATAACTTTACGCTAAGCATGGATTGATATTTATGAACGAAACTCTTCAAACAGACATCTAATATGAGCATTTATTATGAGGACCCAAATATACAGTTTCAGGTGCATTTCTGACATGCATATCAAAGGTTATATTGCATCACAAAAAATATAAGAAAGAAAAAACCGAGATAAGAAAACGTTCATCCTAATAAAGCAATATCACAAAATCTGATTAATTCCCAATCAGCTGACCTAACAAATATCGATTGCCGAAATTACCACCTGTTTATCTAACATTCATTTTTTTTCCATGTTTCTATGTTGTTGCGTCTTTCTTTCTTTTTTTTTTTTCAAAATATTTCGTTCACATTTAGAAGCCATTCATCCACACCAATCGCAAACAAATACAAATTTCCGCGTTAAGGCTCAAAATACCAAACAGCGTTATTTGCAGCCTTTGTGATTTTATTAAACGTAAAGTGCAACACCTGATCTTGCGACAGTTTCAGTTTTATATTCGATTGAATGTATGATCAAATAATTATTAATTATTATCATATCTAAGTAGTCCCTAGTAACAAATATATACTTCACTCTCATTCTCTCTTTTCTAAGCACTTTTTTATTTACAAGCTTTGCCTTAAAACCTCATTTTTCTAAACTACATAAGTTCATTTTTTATTATATTGCCCTATTTCTTTTTTACAGCCTCGGCACCGTTGTGGCTCCTAGGCTGGGGCCTTGTGACCGGCGACCACACCCACATTGCCTACGACATCCTGACTCTCTGGATCAGTGTCACCATAGTGATCTACTTCCTGGGCATCTGTCTTCGAAAGCGCTCGGAGGCGTTCGCCGAAGGCCTTTTAAACTGGCTCACCAAGCCCTTCATCCTACTCGCTTCCATACTTTATATTACCTTAGGCATATTTACAAACACATACCTCTTCTTAGTGCTCAATCTCAAATCGTTTATCGTCATTGTGATATACTCAAGCCTATGTTTTTGCATTGCCTTTTTCGTGCCATTTTTATTGCAACAATCATTCGCGCTATGTAAAACCATAGCGAGCCATTGTACCGTGCCTCATTGTCTGCTCTCCATCGTGCTCAGTCGCTACGCCCTTAGCCAACCGGTCGCAGATGTGGCTTCGGTCGCGCCCATTTTACTGCTTATTTTCTCCTACGTTCCCTTTCTAATCGAACTCATATTCAGAATCGTGCGTAAGCTAATACGCGAACGCTTCGAGAAGATCGAGGAGGAAAAGGAACAGCGTTCGGGATCGTCGTCACGACTAAATATATCGAAAGTGAACAGAAACAGTGGCACGCAACTTGAGTCGTGTAGTCATACGAGCATGCTAACACAGGTGACGCAAACGGAAGGTTATAAGTCGATGGCGGTGCATGAACAAGTAACGGCTGTTTAACGATGATTTTTTTTTTGCGAAGGATGAACGCGAATAACAAGAAATGTGACTGTTAGAAACATGTATGGGCCAGCACGTGATGAATTTACAAGGCATCGCAAGGGCATCATATGAGAAGCGATATACGGAATCATGTGCCTATTAAACATTGAGAGCCCATCTTTCATTGTAATAATTTTGATTATTTGCTCAATCAGCATTTAGCTTCATAAATCGTTATATGCCTGTAAGTCATGTATTTGAAAAACTGCTCAAGTCATTTGGGGAACTTTTGTGTGATTGGTAGATGCGCCACCGCCAGCATTATCCAATGGCAGAAATATTCACCTTTTCGTAACCGAGTGATAAGATGCTATTCTGAAGAACGAGTTTCAGCATAATGAGAGGCAATTTCGTTTGATATACAGTAGAACCTCGTTAACTCGAGCACGGTTAACTCGAATTACTCTTTAACTCGAGGTGATTTGGAAGTCCCAACTCTTATAAGTTAGTCTAATAAAACCACGGTTAACTCGAATTCACGGATAACTCGAGGTTATTCTGAAGTCCCGAGGACCTCGAGTTAACGAGGTTCTACTGTAAATTATGTTTCAATATCCGTGATAATGATTGACTAAAACTAGATGAGGATGTGCACGTATATTGTCATAAAAGAGACATACATGTTAGGTTTCTGCCGGGGAACGCACTCGTGCAGATTTGTTTTGTGATGGATCAATTTCAGCTTGCTCCTTATACATCTATCTTTAATTGAAAGCTCAATAGTTTGACTAAATTTAATCGTAGCGGATAGAAAACAATTTTTCCTCAGACTGCATATTTACTGCCGCGAATTGCAAATGGTATCGCGTCAGTGGCTGTTGATCACACGTGTCTAGGTTATACAAACTCCTT
Source organism: Hydroides elegans (assembly GCA_001703475.1). Taxonomy (NCBI): domain Eukaryota; kingdom Metazoa; phylum Annelida; class Polychaeta; order Sabellida; family Serpulidae; genus Hydroides; species Hydroides elegans. Next base: position 6,664 of record LQRL01095784.1, on the reverse strand, counting down.
TGTGCTTTTAATTATCCCTATTTTGATATTTAGCTTTCATAAAGACTTGCCAATTTTTATTAAACTGCATCATTGATAACTGCCTTATTGTCCCTTTTTATATACATGTTTTAATAAATATACCTGTTCCATGTTCGTGTTTTATTTTATCGATTGATGTGTTCAATGAACAGATCTGCATAAATCACCATCCTGGAATACTTTTCAAGTGGGACACATTTTCACATAACTTTCAAGAAACACGCAAGACAAGCATTGTAGCTTCTAATATATAAATTCTAACATTTTATCTGATGAGGTATATTGAATATAGGGCTGTGTTGGGTATCTCGGGTTGTCGAAAACCGATTGAATTGTTTATTTCATCTAGAGTCTTTAAAACAGTTTTAATGTGAGATTTCGACCGCTAAATAAGAATTAACAAATTATTTCAACTTGTCTTCAATACGAATATACTATTACATCATATCCTGAAGATTAAGCATAAATAAGATCCTAGGGAAATTATGTTCTGAGAACTTCGGGTCTGGTATCAACTTCGGGTGTTCGGGTAGCAAAATATCCGATCCAACACAGTCCTACCTGATTACTTATTTTTCGTTAATACATATTTAATCATTTACATTCATTGTATGATTGGAAACAATTTTCAACATTTTATCACTTCTCAATAAAGGAATATTTTGGTCCAAATAATCAAAAGACACATATTGGCCGCGATATTAAACGCATGTTCAGCAAGTAACAAGGTATCTTCTACACTCCTATCAAAAGTTAATGCTCGTAAAAGCTCATCTTTCTGCTGCTCTATTTACTTATTGTTCTAACATGTGAACAAAATTTGAAGGTGTTCGCGCAATTTTAAATTCGACACAACAACAAAGTGTTTCTATATCAGTATCATTTCTTATGTGGTTAAGATTATGTTAATAGCTAAATACCACCTTAAGGGCATTGAAAGGTCGAGCGTTCAGGTGCGCGCTTAGACACGAGGTGCCTTATTAAACACTATCATAAAGAATATAATTATACACAAAGAGTTAATTATACATGTACATTCATTAAGGTGATATATTACATATCTGATTATCATCATATCTTTTGCCTCAAACAAGTTAAATTGGAATTAAAACTTAACAAAAGAGTGCATTGAGATTTTACTAAAATGTATTTCAAACTGTCGCAGATGTAGCATGATTAAATTAAAATCAAAAGTGTCACGATTGTGTTCTCTATCATGTTATAAATCATGGACTCGAATTGCTCTTAATACCGTAATGTCACACACTCTCCAACAATCGCGCATCTCTATTGAAAATTACAATTTTTTTCTCAAATAAACGCACACCCAAGCATCCGTTTTTATGATTCACTAAAATAAAGGAGACATGGGCATTTTGGTGAAAATAAGACACATGCATACAACTTACAAGAAAGAACAACCATCTACGATACTCTTGAGCATAATTAGGATTAATTGTAGCATTGAGATAAATGTTTTAAAATCAAAATATGTTCTTTAAATAAACCCATATTTTTCTTTCCTTTTGTTTTACTTGTATATTCAACACATCACCCGTTAAAAAAAATCAATTTTATCACAGATTTATACGTGAGAAACCGTTTTTTGTCCCGAAAAATAGCTAGTTCGCTCATGGGCATTTGTAATGTAAAAGTGGCTTATTTAGACACATACTGAAACGGGATCTTAACCACGTAAGAAATGTTACTGCTATAGAATCCGCAATTATCGCCCATAAATTTGTTTGTTTATAACTTGACAGGTCTACCTCTTTACATAAAATGTGTTCAATCATAACATACCTTTTAACACTAAAAGATGCTCTGTTTCGCGTTTAGTTTCCATTATGCCCTTTAATATCACAAACGATTTAAACTTCAAAATAAACCGGTGTCCATTTTAGTTTTACAAGACTGTGAGCACCAGTGGTCCTCGAAAGTATGCTGTCCCCGAATTATGAAAATTTTAGCAGAGAAACCCTTTTTTCCAAGTTCGTAAAATAGGCAAAAATATATACGATGCATGTTTCTTGCTGGTTTGTCCGATGCTATATTTCTATGTATCTGTGCATGCATGTGTAGGAATGTAGTTTAATGATTTATTCAGCGAGCGATAGACACCTCTTGAATTCGTTCAAGTTTGATGCCCCAACGACCTTCAGCAGAAGGGCGTCCCTCCCACGTATGGTTCTCGGGACATTAGAGAATCGCTGGTAGTTTTCATATGAAAAGAGAGCGTGATATATCGTGTTACGGTCTTATCTATAATGTGAGGTGGAGGGAATGAGAAGCGTGTCTTGATTATCTAGGACAACATACCGGGCTACTTTGCGCTGGACCATTTCGATTCTATCCGTTTGTTTCTTTGTCTATGGATCCCATAAGATGCTTGCATATTCAACATGTGGTCGAATAAGAGTCTGGTATGCTGTGGTCGTGAGAGTTGAGTTGTTTATTGGTAGGCTGAGATTGAGGAAAGAGAGGAAATTGTTGGCCTTGAGCGTGGTGCTGTTTATGTGTTTGTTCTATTTAAAGTCGGATGTGATGGTAATCCGTAGGCACTTCGCTGAGTCAACATGGCTATCTGTGTGCCAATGGAATAATTAATTGTTTTTTTTTTTTGCAGACTTTTCGGCAGCGACTAATGCTAATCACTAGGCATTTGTCTGGATGGAATGCCATTTGCCACTTTGATTCACATTTGGCCAGCTGGTCTCGGTCTTTTTGAAGATTTGTGGTAGTGAAGTTGTTTTTGAAGGCGAGGGTCACAATAATATCAGCAGCGGATAGTAGAACTTTCGATCTAACTTTACGGGGATATCATTGATGAAATACAGGAAGGAACACGGACCAAAGACAGAACCTATGGGAATACCTGAGTTGACAGTGTAGGACCTTTCGCATTCAAGAACTGCAGTTTGTGATCTGTCTGACAGCCAGTTCTTTATCCACTGGTATGTGTATCCTGGCGACTAAGTTATTATACAAGTAGGTGATGATTTTCTTTGTCGAATGTTTTTGAGATCTCGATTACGATGGCATCGGTTTTAAACCAAGCGTTTAGGGCATTGACAACGTCGACTATGAACATCCATTATTTGTGATTTGCATGTGCCTTTCCCCTGAAGATCATAAAGGAATATTTTGTGTTTATCATGCCCCATAATGGTACTTGTGATGATGCAAACAATCAACTTACATTGATAACTAGTCAATGAGATTGGTTGGCAATTTGCAGGATCGCCATTCGTGGTGATTTTACGCTGTTTGGTAGTTGCTTGTTGTGAGAATAAGAGCTATAGTTGTTGTTAATTCATTTAGAACCTTTGCAGTGATTCCATTTGGACCGGTCGCCTTATTTACTTTGAGTGATTTGATGAATTTAAGGACTCCATTTTCTTTTATATTGATATCGTTCATGCAGGGTTTCTCAGATATGCGGTTGGGTACATGGTTTTTGTCTAGTTCTGCGCTTGTGACGACAGATTCGAATTGTTCATAGATCAGGTTGGTTTTATCTTGGGTATTTTCCGCGCATTTACCATGGACGTTCAATGAAGGGACACCAATGTAGTCTTCCTGTTGTGTTTAATGAATGCCCAGAATCGCATTATGTTGGAGTATGGTTTATCGCTATTTCGGTAAACGGGTGTTATTATTTGATTTAAATATTTAAAATATGCTATTTTGGTCTTCAACTGAATTTCCTTTTTGATGTTGCTTAATTTTTCTGTCACGAATTTGTATACGGCCGTTGAGAAATCAAATCTTCTTTTTGTTTTCTTTTCCTGGTCCTGTAAAGGTGATGTCTTTGCTTAATAAGCTCGGTGATTTCCAGCGTTGTGTATTTTAAGATGTCTTTGTGCTTTAGTTATTTTGTTGGGATGTGTTTTTCAATATGATATATGATTAAATTGTTTAAATTTATCCCATAGGTGTTTGACAAATGATGTGTTTGATCAAAATGGATGATCGAAGGTAGGTTAAACTTATTTGAAATTCTGTAACTCGATTAAGTAGACAGTTTGGTCGGATTTGCTTCTTTTACGATTTAAAAAAATAAAAATAATCGATTTATATTTTAAGCCAGGTTTGAGGGATTGGAGGGGATTGAAGACTTGAAGTTTTGACGTAAGGCGATGTTCAATTAGGATATGGCTGCTCTGATTTATCCTAGAATTTGTGTCAGCTTGTGTCCTTGAACGAATAAGTTTTAAATAAATGTGTTTCAATATCCCAATAAATTCAAATAACGGTAATGAATACACATTCCAATAAGATTTTAGTGCGTAAATTAATCAAGGAATAATGGATGCACAAAGGTTTCACATCACCTGGTGATAACTTTAAAATAAATAGAATATCCCGAGAAATACTTTTAAGACAACAACTATATAGTGCCCAGCAATATATCTTAATTCTTTTGTAAAACATTTGCTTTTAAAATAAAAATTTATAGCGCCTCAGCATTTTTAATTGTATATTTTAACAACTACCATCAACCAAAAAGAAAACAGAAAGGTCCCTACCTAATATTTTCAGTCCACTGTATGAATTTGATGTCATCTGTCAATAATGAGTTACATTTTTATAAAGCTCAATATCTCTCTTATTCATGTTAGTATTGTTGATTTCAACTGAAGTCCATTCGTAAAATATCATAAGTTAAACAAAAGTGATGCTTGATATATCGTATTTTGACTCTTTTTTTCAAAGCGTAATGATATTTTATTTTTCGGTTCAATGTTCATTCTTATAAAAAAAAAGCTTGAAAAACAAAATGGGGAACATCGGATAAGATAATCAATATTTTGAAATGCATATTTTAATACTTGGTCAAGTGTGTTGTTTTGCGCCATTCCTAAGTGACAATGTTTGTTTGCATATTTTGATAATGAACAACTCATTTATTTTTTAAAACAAATGTGTCTATAATGTAATTAATAAAGAGATAATTTTTATTTTGTATGATATATTCATAATTTAACAAATGTCACAATGAAAATGTGCTAGTTGAGCTCGATTTGAAGCTCATGCACATTCCTCAAAACTTGATATTAAGTCATTTATATTAAAAAGCAGTAGTAAATATCAATGAATGTATGAAAATAAACAATTTGTTATTCCATATTAAAAAAAATACGAAAAAAGCTATTAATATCGAGTCCTGAGCGAGACTCGAAGGATGGATCTATGGCACTGCAGACAAGCATATAATCCAATGGGCCACGGGTGCGCTCTTGGGGGTTGCATAACTAATTGATATATAGACAACTATCAATTTATCGATCCATTCAATTGCAAATAATTGCAGATAATAAAACATGACTGCTGAGATCAAAATGGTGCCATTCTCATATAAAATATGTAAAATTTGCTCTGTCTTACAAACTACTAAACATGTCAAGTTGACGCAATTAAAGTAAGGTGGGCTATAAGTTGAAAACGAGACTGGAATGTGGAACGCTTAGTAACTCCACGCCCTTACTTTCTTATATGTTCTTTATACAGGTATGTGATTAAATTTCTTTCAGTGGTTATTGTATTAAAAATGTATTCTTATTTACGACCAAATTGCTAATCTACATTGAATATATTTGAAAAATGTTTTCAACATTTATAAAACGTGTTGCATGCCATTCCATGTGACTTGCAATAATAGTTATTTAAACTTAAACAACATCATTGCAATGTTTTGCTTTTTGAAAGGACTACATTTTTGTTACGTATGATATTTATTTTAAAATGTTTTTGAACAGGCCGACCTTTGACGATGATTCGTAGGGTGCAGATTACGTTTTAGAACGACCAAAGGGTGCGTCCCTTAGCTTCACGCCATCCCTGTGAAACACGCTCATTTGACCTTTCGGCGATTAAAGTCTTCTTAGGGCGCCTAATTGAAGTGTTTTGTCGTTCAAATAATCCCATGTGGATCATTATGCTAATAACGACTTAGTGAAATCGACAGACTACTCCCTAAATGATGGCTTCTGAGTCTGTCATCATAAAAAGACAGATTTGCATAGATGTGGTCACACAAATCCATCGCTTTAAGACTCAAAGATCTGTGACGTCAATCACTTATGCAAATGTGCTGACAAAGTTTTAAAAGATGACGATTTGGGATGGGGATCGGTTAAATGAGGAGACGCCAGTGAAACGCGCACACACCCGGGAAAAGCGGTATTAGAGGGACAGTTACGAACAAAATAAAAATTGTGGAATACGCGAACAATTTTAACTTTTAACATCGCACAAAATTCAAACGAAAAACAATGGCCACATGTAAAAGAACTTTAATATTGATTAATATTCTGTTAGTTATTATTGCGATTGCATCTGCATCAGTATTCGACCAAGGGATATTGGAAGACGATGATCCTACAGTCTTGGACGAAGAAAATCAGGTACGTGCTTTTGAAAATGCTTAATAGTCTATATATACGTGATTAAAACTATACCTTAATCTTAGATAACCAGTATAATTTTTATATTTGTGTTATTGTATTATCAATTTTGCAATTGACTGTGGCATAGGAATCCATGTTCATTGTTAAAACACATTCAATTTTTATTTGATAATTACTCAGAAAACGAATGTAGGAAATAAACAAATTACAAAAAAAAAAAAAAAAAAAAAAAA
>LQRL01095780.1:17292-29302 GCA_001703475.1 Hydroides elegans | reverse complement strand
GAAATAGACTGTCACATATATATTATAGGTGCCTATATACCTTGTGGCCATCTTCCACTTTCTCCTCATAAGCGGATCTCGTCGGTCTATTTACATATCGACGATAAAAAGCAGCGGATTCGAAATCTCTGTACACCGATTCCGGTCCCTCGTCTTCGATCTAAGATAAATGGACATGTAGTCTACTTTTATTAATAAATAAATCAACGGATCCCTATGGCTTTGCCATATAATTTCGATTTATGATAAGGAGAGCTAGGATAAGGAACTGCGTTCTTTAAATCTCTTCATAACACAGCTTAGTGGTATGTTTTTTTTTTGGCTATTAGCTATTGATATTTTTCTTTTAATATCAAAACGATCTTAAGGTTTATAAGTCACTGTCACTGCTTCGTTGATATTTTCAGGTAATTAAAATTGAGTAATGTGGGTATTAAAAAGCAAAAGGCAGGGCCATTACTAGAAAATAAACTCGTTTAATAGCGAGGCTATTTGAATTCCTATTTGCTCATTTAGTCAGGCTATAAGCCATATCGATTCGCGATATGACAATAAATGATGAACGTAAATGAATTATAACAATAAAACTGTCGCCAGTAATCGATGTAACCAAGTAAGCATTGTCTTTGAATTGTTGATTCATTGAAGCACTTAGCTGCTTTTTCATTATTGATATTATGTCACCAGTTTCTAGCTCTCGATTTTCAGGTTGAGCAAATCAGTTCATAATTGCATTTGTTTGTATCATCTAGATTTAATATCATATGTTTTATCATGCATATAATTGAATATACATCTAAATACAATTAACTTTATTCTCTGAAATCAAATTATCTCATTAATATTTTGGTAGAACTACCATTTCTCTTTTGGGGCTGCTAATACTTGCCCTTATACTTTCTCGGTTTATCAATATAGAATATAGATCTCAATATCTCCATATTCAATATAGAATATGGAGATATCGTGAAAATATAATACACCTTAGAAACACAAGTTTCATGCTGTGTAACAATAGACTTGCAAAAACTATGCTTGTTTTAACAATTATTGAATCATAAAAGTCTCTAAAATATCTAAAATATATGAAATATTTAAAAGTCTCGACCTGATGATCATTTTTGACGGACGCTGAATGCAAGGATTCAATGTCATCCTCAAACGCTCTCTTTGTGTACGATCTGTGTGCGTAGAGTTTATAAAGCCACATCGAATCCATGTCACTAGGCATGCTGGACACTAACTAGAAATTGAAATATATATCAAGAAATAATTACAATTTGCTTAAAGTTAAGGTCACGCCGATGAATATATGATGGCCGAGTAGGTCTAGGGACGATATGCTCATTGCGGCGATACAATTTTACAGAAAGTGGTTAGAGGTAGAAATATACATGCATGCAGCAGCTACAAATAACAGTAAAAAATGTAAAATTGAATGAATAAGTAATAATAAATACATGTTTGAGTGCAATAAAGCGAGTCCAGTGCTTTGAGTGCATAATACATAAGCTGGTACATGTGGGTGGATCCAGATTCTTGTTTGTTTTCTAATAAATCACTTGCCGAACGAACTAGAAGGCAATTCATTTCACTAAATATTTGTTTCCGCTTCTGGTACGATTTGGTAATATATTCAATAGATAATTTAGAAATAATTTATCTTAACAGACACATCCCATCAAAATAATATATTCCGTATCTGATATATTAATGATACCTCAACAGCATATATTTTGAAGTCTCACGCCCTTGTGCAATTTTTATTCTGGATCCATCCACTTTTACCATGCAACAATATCGTAAAATCAAACAAGCAAAACATATAATGTTTGGTCCCTACCGACTTAGCCGAATGCATGCGACTGACTCCGCGTTCATCATCTCTGTTTGACAGCGAGGAATAGCGTCGGTATTTGCCGGCGGACTTGGTCATGAGGGTCTGCAACGACAATATAAAACACATATAAATATGATGATGATAATGATGCTGCTGATGATGATATTTGTTTGTTTTAGAAATATTTTCTGTATTCAGTTTAAAGATTAGAGTCGAAGCTATATCCTATGTCCTGCCAGAAGGGTACAGCCCTTTTCTTCAGCGTTTGGATCACTCATGTGCAATGTGGATACGACACTCATTAATCACAGCGAGCCTTGACCCAATTCGAAATTTGATTGGGAATTTTGCTCTCTATTTATTTAGTTTCTAATATTTAACAGGTGATAAAGTAAACAAATCCGCGAACATGCGTTATCATTGAATAACCCATAATCAATATATTTAAGCTATTTGTTTTCAAGGTATTTTTTATTTATAGTTTTGATGGTGCGTAAATGTTTGTCGAAATGTTCTGTTTACCAACTGCAGAGCACGTGATTAGAGCTACTGGTCATCTATCTCGAGTACTTAAGCTTTTTAGAATTAAAAATTAGTTTACACATTTCGATAAGAAGCGTACATGGGCAAAGATGAATGATATATAACATTTTCATATTGATATTCATTTGGAGTTTATTTGTTTATTTGTTTACCCACTCCTTTCATCACTTTATATTACTGTTATATATTTCCGTCCAATTCTGCATTTCCAGTCACCTGATTCATGATTTACCTTATTTAATTTTAACTCCAACCTCTTGAGCAACGTGATTTCCTCTCCCTTCTCTCTCAATTTCTGCTCTTTCTCTTTTTGTTCCTTCGTCCTATCCATCCACACCTTTATAGCCGCCGTCATTTTCCCTTTATCCACCTTCTTTCCTTCCTGCATAATCTTGTTACTTTCCTGCACATTATTGACGTATTTGTCGAGAATTTCCGCGTAATATTGCTGACCATTTCGGCGAACGGAACTGTAGGAACGGGCCTTTTTCTCCCTATCCGTCAAGGGAGTAGGGCGGTCTGGATTCGACATTTTAGACATGGTTTTAGGTTTACGAAGTAGCGCAACTACTTTAGTATGTTTGAAAGAGCGTCGTTAAATTTCTTTCTCTTATATTAACTGTAATTTGCTTTGTTAAGTACTATATCCGCCAGAAAAAAAAAAGATTTTTAATGCAATTCTGCTGATCGATATCTGAATATAACATTTCGCATATTCCATAGATTGGTTTATCATATAAAATCAATCTTCCATTTTAAAAATGATTATTCAGAAGTAAGAAATTTAGATGATGAAATTTTATATTCAAAACATTTTGTATCCTAATTTTGAAGTTGATTTTTCAGTTAGTTGTTTTGTTTATCAAATCAACATTTACGAATGAATAATCTTGATACAATCTGTCATCATTCTCAGTATACAAATAATCCCTACCGTAAAGGTTGGAAAATATTCACAGGGTTGATAAGGACATCATTATACATTATTTAGTACCATTAGCTACCATAAACAATGCAAAGCTCTTCTACCAGGCATCGTGAAATAGCTGCAGTTAACTTTATGTATTATGCAAACATTAACTCAGGATGGATCCTGTCAAGCATGAATGAAACCATTCAAAGCGCTTTGTGAGTTTCCTATACTCAAACGAACACTTCCTACATTGACAATAAGGAGGAAGAATTTTCCTCTGCGTGCGTCCCACTAAATCCATGCATGTCCTACTCCTATTGTTTTATAGTGTCTGGATACATCGCATTGCATTCTGCGAAATCTTGAAATGTATGTCTAGGAAATTTATTAATTTTGTTTCAAAAATTGCCCAAAAGAAAAGTATGTCTTGCAACCGTAAAAATACGTTCTCTATTTACTGGGAATTTCTTGTCATAAACAAACATAGTTGTATGAGTCATGAAAAATAAATTTTCATCGAACTTATTTCTGCACTCAAATCGTACACACATTATTACTGTTGTCTGGAATTTCTGGATCCAATTGCTGCGCCGTAAGATGAAAGCCTCCTTGGTACTAGCACAAAAATAACGCATGCTTTACATTCTAGAAAACAATTGTTTTTAAAGAAATTGATGAAATTCATCGATATCAATCTTAAAGTATCGGATGAGAAATTATTATATCTTTTTTTTATCAAAACATATTAGATCTCTCTCTCTCGTTCAATTCTAAAATATCGCTCTATGGGCTATTGAAGTCAATTTGATTATTCATCAGCACTCGTAAAGAAGAATGTAAAATAAAATCTTAATGCAATATTATGTGACTTGTTGCGCTCTTTAGTAGTTATTGTCTAGATTTTCCGGAGCCAATAGTTGCACCGATCAGTGGAAGATATTGTTTTGAAACTAAATACGCCCTTCTCATATATGTAGAGGTAAAAATATAGAGATATATATTTTTTCAAAGTTTATGCTTTTTATGCATCGATTGTGTGAAGTAATACCTGTTGAATTGTTAATGAATAGAATTATCGTATCATTCTTTATCTTATTACACTTATTACGTTACGCCAGAATTATCAGTAGTACTCTGAGTTTAGTTTTGTTTTATAATTAGTTTTTTTAAAATATAAATTCAAATTTTCAAACCTGATTCTGCATAGTTGAAATATACTTTTTATTATTTTGCCGGTCTCCAATCCACCAATGATTTAATTGATTAATGAATCAAATTTAAGTTTATTTTATAATAAGCAAATAAACATTAAACATTTCTTTACATATCCTAAGTTTGCACCGCATTTTGTTTAAAGTTATATATTACAACAATATTGTTTAATATACATGTAGATGCATCCCATAGGGATAAAGTACCACAATTAACATTAAAATGGTTATATTATTTATTCATGGATAAAAGATCTATGGTGCAATAAAAAAGAAATGTGACGTTATGTCATGCTTTGAAACAAAGTCAATAAATAGTAACTATTTGATGACAAATATATCAGGAAACAGGGTTTTGTAATATTAAGAATTATACTATCTTTTAGAGAAATACCTTTATGTTCATGTTTATGTTGCGTTTAGTTTACAGTTACTCATCATCAAATGATAAATAAAGAGTTTATATAAAAAATAATGCGTTATACGTCTTTTTTACATTGTCGGAAAATATGAAATTTTGGTTTAACTCAAATGCTAGGGCCAAGACATATAAGGAGTTTTTCCTGATGTCATTTCCGACATCATTAACTGCCAATAGCACATATGGTGTATAATATTATAACATATAATAAATACCCATCCTACCTGTTGCCTTTGTACATTGATCCTCTGCGCCAGCGACATCTCCCTGCCCCCATTCTGCCTCAGTAGCTCCTCTTCCTTTTGGCGCTGCTCAATCTGCTTATCCCACCATTCTTGAAAACGCGACGTAAATCGCATATTCATCGTATCACGCATGCGCATCATTTCATCCAATCGACTTCCGTCGCCCATTTTGTGTTCCTCCAGTTTGCGCTTTAATACGGACCAATAGGACGCGTCGGAACGCGCGCTTCTTAAGTCGTCACGGTTCGCTGCGTTTTGGGGGTCGATGGGTGGTAGCAGGTTCTCTTTGTTGGATTCGTCGCCGCCATCTTGGTTATGACTTCCGGGTTGTGGCACTTGGTTCCGGTTCTATTCGTGAATACAATTTTAAATAGTCAAACTTATGATATTTTACTGTTAGATTATGTTTTTTAAAGGCACGTTTTATGTCATCTATTCCTTGCGGTTGAATGTTTCTATATGTGTCAATTTCGTTTTTTTATCCTGACGTTATATTGATATAAAGCTTAATATACCATATTTGAACGAAGGATATTAACATTGTTGTTATCACATTCATTTTCACTTGATTAATAATTCATATGCAATTTAATCATTAAATTTTTACATTTAAACGTCGTTACAAATAATTTTTACTACCGTCTATTTTAATGTATATTGTTTTTGAATACATTTCTATGACTGCATTTACTGTTTTAATCTCATATCATATCGTGAACACTTTCATTATATTGGTTGCTCAACAAGAGATTTGAACTTATTATACCCCACCCACGAAAAACAACAACAACAAGAAAAACAAATCTGCTCGCGTACTAAACTAGCATTTAGTGAAATGAAGGTATAACCGGTCCGATGGAAATAAATACGACCAGGTCTCGATAGAACTATCTGGGTGGAGGAAACATTCTGAATTATTACAACAAATTAATGGTCTGATGTCACGCTTGTCGCAACTGTTTAAGCGTCACCGACTTCCGCGTGAAAAAGCAGGATAGTTCATAACACTTCGGTATAAATAGAAGCTGTTATGGTTTGGATGGTATAATACGTTATTTGCTGTGATATAAATGGAGGTTCTCATTTGAATCTATATAAAACGTTTTCCGGACGTCATTTTTAGTTAAAATCAAAGTAACAGCGACGTTGGAGGTTGGAAATAACAAAAAAACATATCCACCCGACGTAAAGTGATGTTAAGTGATGTTCAGAAAATCTTAGATACGGGCCTAAATGATAAGGCCATTTTAAAGCTACAACTGAACGGACGGATGGTGGTATATATTTTGTAATCCATCATACTATAGTAGCAATAACAATGACGTTTCAATATTGGAACTTGATTGAGCAATATAAAGGGACACGATTGTTATTTCAAATAATTACAGAAAATGTGATTCTCATCCTTTCCACTTAACACCCATTTTATGTCTAATCAAGTGGTGCATTCCGAATTGGAAATCACACTTAACCCTCAACATAACCCAGGGACCGGAGCACAAAATCCAGACTCGATTGTGACGTCACTTAAGTCATCACTTAACGACTACACCCCCATTGTTCACGTTTCACAGTGTGGAGTAGCTGGCTTTTAGAGTTACGTGCAATAAATACTTAAGAAAAAGAAAACAACATAACGTCATATTTTGACGGATTGTATTTCGTTGTTTATTTACGTCTTTCGCTCAAAAGGGGAGTGTACTGGATCCAATGACGCTTTGACGTAAATATTGCAATTTTGCTTTGCATGTCTATATTTAGAAACAGTTTTGGATAAAACATAGCCTACTGTTACAAGAAACCACCATGTTTGTTTTCGTTAAAAATAACTAGCTTTAATGATTTAAAAATCATCTCGTTAAACTTATTGTTGGATGTGTATACTGCCTTTGAACTTGATAAATAAGGAGAATGCTCAAATATTATAGGGCTTATATAAATTAATATGGGGTTTAATATGAAGGGGGTTTCTTTAAGCACAACCATATGGGTTCGAAATAGTCCATATCGTGTCTATTGCACATTCACTATCCTTCACAATGTCATCCGGAAACATCTTTGCAAGCTAGAGCTGACAGAATAATGCAACTTTTTTTGTTCGACTTTAGCCAGGTTGTAATAATGCCTTCATCAAAACGTAAAATAGACGTAACGTACCGTTAGTTGGATACGGGACTGTGGGTTTTATTACTGATTTCCACAAAGGCCCACGATTGTTTTACAAAATGATTTCATTTTTATATTGTCAAGATTATAAATAAACATACATGCAATCTTAATTCTCGTATCCCATTTTTATTCGGAGATATTATATAGTTATAACAAATCCTACGGTCATTAAAACTATTTTAAAACTCATATACAATTAGTATTTATAATGTTTCACTTTGAAATGTGACACATGATATCCAGTTTAAAACAGTCTACAATTGTTCAATGAACAAATATGACAGAGGCTCATTTTGTCAAAGTTGAAATGCCACAGATATACTACATGTTCATTTTGTTTTTAGCAAAAAACTTAAGTGGTCACAAGCATTTGTTTTAAAACAATATCCATTTTTTACATTTTAATAATCTATTTCTAATATAATTGTTATCATACATGCATTAAGCTTAAATTGAGAGTAAGCTCAATTTAAACGAAACGTAATTCTAGAACGTCTCACTATGGAAGCATCTCTTCCTAGTGTTATATATCGATTTACCAACTTGCAACACTATAAAATCAAATATAATATGATCTTTTTCTATATAAAAGCATCCCATTAGCAAAGTAATTACACGAATAAGAGAAAGCAAGTGGAAGCAGGACAAACAAATGTGATTAATGGAAATCAAAGAGATTATATTTGATTGGATTTCTTTTGGGTCCGGATTTTCTTACATAGTTGATATTTATCTTTTTTTATGTTTCAAAACGTAGTTACGTCATTTGATGTGAATTACCATGGAATCTAGGGTTGCTCACCACTTCAACACCAGCCGATTTGACGTCTTATCATTAAGAACAATTATGTACGATCCCACTTTGCAAACGACCTCATAAAGACGTCCCAATTACGTTTTTACTTACGTCCCGACGTCCGCAACGCAAATAAGACGGCGTGATGATGTCAAAAATATAACATGCTAGCGATGTCGTAAAATAACGTCACGAGAAGGAACTTTTAATGCCGTTACATAAATATTGACGACAGGAATACGACATTTATCAGTCGTATAAAGACGTGGTATAAATGTGGTCCCATCAAACTGTTTGAAACTTGTTTGAACTGTTACCACTAAAATGTCATGATTTCAAATCAGCATATGATCATCCAGATGGATATCTTTTATATATTATATAAATAAATACATTTTTAAATATATGCCTACATTTTTCTTATACTTTGTAATCACAATTACGCCAGGAAGAATATTTCTTGAACGTCCCTACATGTATATGCGGACGATTGTAGGGCGTCGTATTTCAGGTATTTGTGGAGTCGTTTGTGGACGTGTTTACGTACAATCCCTGCATGTCACATATATGAAAAAGTCTGAATATCACGTCCATCAAATTTCATATGGACCCATCGGATGACATAAAAATAGTTTAAGGTAGTGACTTTGAGTACATGTGATTAGGCCATGACTTTGTCTAATGTATTAGAGTCTGGCCATATCGTATTTCAAATCGCTACCTTAAGCGCTCATTGCGCGTTTGTGCTAGACATGTAAGAGAGAACGGGGAGGGGCGCACCGCATTTTCCTTATCAATGAAAAAAATGTGTGTGTCTGTAGTCCATTCGACATTCTGGTTAGAAAATCCAGTAAACCAATAAATAACTCTCAAATGACATCAAAGAGTGGCGTGATCATAACGAATATTTCCTTATTTAAATACTTATAAATAAAAAGACTGAAATACTATACCTTTGAGTTTGGTCTCCCTTTCTTCCTTGGCGGATCTTCTGAAAAGAAATGGATTAAAGGTTGGTATTTGAAAATTTGAATACTTATATACATAAAAATTAGAACATTAGAATCTTATATTTAGTTTAATACAAACGGAAGTGAAAAAAATCATTATAACACTAGTTATGGTGGGTATCCGCCCAAAAAGTTTTCGGCCATAAAGTTTCCGGCAATAAAGTTTCCAAAATTGACAACATGGGACAGAAAGTTTCCATCCAAAAATGGGCATAAACATACAACATGTGCCAAAAAAAAGTTTATTTACAATCTGCTTGGACCCTACAACACTGTTGATAATGCAATAAGAAAAGATAGTTTTGACTAGAAACTTTTTGGGCGGAAACTGTTTGGGCCAGATTCGTTATGGTGCATTCAGCGGGACTTTGCGTCTGCGTCGGCGGAATCTAAATTGGTATAAATCATAGTAATCCCTGCGGAATTAATACCGCTGGGTTTACTATGTTTTATACGAATTTAAATTCCGCAGACGCAGACGCAAAGTCCCGCTTAACGCACCATAATACCAAAGTCTCAAATAAAAGTTTTTGTTTTATCTCTGCCCGATGAACAGTTATTTTTCATGACGCAGATACGCAGAATACCGATGACCGCACCCTAACACAAGTCATACAATGTAATATTATATGAATATGTTATTAAAATAATAGTTAAAAACAAGTATGATTTATGTTAAGATTCGATCTCTTATTATGCGTTTGAACTTTCTATTTTAATTGTATGCTGTAGAATTCGTGTGATTGATAAAACTATATTCTAATCTATTCATGTAAAATGATTACTGCTGCTCACAGACCTGTGCTCAGCAACAATGAACAATGAATTATTTAGATATCATCAGAAAAAAATGATATGATATATGAGACAATACACGATGAAAAATGTGTCTAAAACATGTGGAAAGACTCAACTTAGATTCAATGAATTGGTGAAAGTCGAGAAATGTTTTAATTAAACTGTTGATTGTGTGTTCTGTTAATTTCATAACGTATCAAGCTAAATAACAATATGTTGTTATGATTTGCATAATTGTTTGCATCAAAGTTTAATTGTATTCCCCTTTTATTTAATTATAGTAATGGTATATTTGTGTGTATTGTCCCTACGTTAATACAATTATATATACTGTATATAATTCTATGTAATGGGAATTTTGCTGATGTAATGGGAAATTGTCAGTCTATTTTGCCTAAGGTTAGAAGATGTTTATGTGTATAACATTTATAGTCTACGAATTGAAGAACATTACAACAACTCACCCATGTTTATATTTTAACTTAATAACAGTTATCCGAATGCTCATCAATTGTCACTTTTTGATCATGATAACAAGAAATTTAATGTCTTAATAAAGCAGATGCAACGATGAAATATATCCATCAATTTATCAATTTACGCTTGACTAATGATATCTCTAAATACGTCATCAATTAAAAAAAAAACTACATTAAAAACTAATGAGCTTGTTATTTGCATTGCAGCTGCAACCCTTATTAAATAATAAGCGATGAACTCTTAGGGTGAACAAAAAAGGGGGACATGGGAATATTCAAATACAGTTATGGATTAATAGTGAACAGGTAACAAATATGCGTTCGATTAGACAAACACGAGAACTTAATTGTAATGAAAAAGGAGGTCCACGATAAATCAACATGTACCCTCAGGCGTTGGAATAATTTGTAGCACCCTCCTTTGTCGTTTATCGATGTAAGATGTTGCTGGGTTCAGGTCATAAAAGAAAGGGTCAATTGATTGATTGTATATATTTTCCAAACATGTTATATTGTTGTTCAGCGATTACGTACTTAATGATTTGGCCAAGGGATAGCAAAATTGACTGTTTACCTCAGCTAAATTAAGAGAATGGATTTAATCATAACATATCTTTTCTATGATGTTGAAGCGATAAAGAATCAATTTCGCAATTGCATTGTTGCATCATTATTGGCATAATTTGCTTAATTTCATAGATGTGGGTAAAAAGTAGAACAGACTATCGGCACCTAAAAGTAATTTATGCGAATATCTTAATAAAACATATGATTTCGTTAAACACTTATATCTAAATCCATCCAAGAACATTAGTCTTCGAAAATATATACATTGTATTTTATTACAAATAGATTTGAGATATCATCAAGCAATACCCTATTCTCAAAAGAGGCATTCCCAAGCCGTGTGGAAACATAATGTACTTTTAACATATAGTCCACATCCATGGAATTAAGGGACAAAATGTACCCATATGGCGCTTTTTAGGGATTCCTTATCCGATTCGTTTAAGTCTAATGATTTAGACTTGACTTAGGTTGCTCGAAAATATTGGTAAACGTATCAACTTAATCCTTTTACTTAAATATTCTATAAATTCATTTGTTATTTGCATTTGTTAGTGTCCTCTGTGGCGCAATGGATAGAGCTGGGAACTTTTGTACACTCAAACAAGGCGTCTGGCAGGCCAAACAAGCGGGATCGAATCCACCCGCAAGCCGCAGTCAACCTTAGGTTGACTGCGGCTTGTGGGTGGATTCGATCCCGCTTGTTTATTTTTTTTAAAGTTTAATATAATGCCGTTTGCCGCCTCTTACGCTTCTATTGATTTAGTTTTTGTTCTGTATAACAACCAAAATGTACATAAAGGGGCATTCCCAAGCCGTATGGAAACATTATGTACTTTTAACATATAGTCCACATCCATGGAATTAAGGGACAAAATGTACCCATATGGCGCTTTTTAGGGATTCCTTATCCGATTCGTTTAAGTCTAATGATTTAGACTTGACTTAGGTTGCTCGAAAATATTGGTAAACGTATCAACTTAATCCTTTTACTTAAATATTCTATAAATTCATTTGT
>LQRL01095762.1:11452-29370 GCA_001703475.1 Hydroides elegans | reverse complement strand
TTTTTTTCTAGGCAAAAACCTTTTAAAAACCTTTTTTTCCAAGACAAAAACCTTTTAGAAAAACCTTTTTTTCTTGTATCGGTCGCTGGGAAGCCTGCATTATGTATCTGAATGACCAAATGTAATTAGCACTTCCTCAATTAAACTAGAAATGAAATCAGATTGATGTTCCTATTTAGCAGGTCAATTTCGGGATTCGTTTGATATTAAGAACATTTCATGTTTAGAAAATTACGATAAAAATCACCACAAAACGGCTTTTTACAAGAAATAATAGATGTCTTGTTAACCATTGTGAATGATTTTTTTGTGTTTCTAAATTATCTCAGAAAAAAACTTTGCTATAATGTTGAGCAGGACCGTGTCGGGTCGGGTATTTTGTTACCCGAACACCCGAAGTTAATACCCGACCCGATACCCGACCCGAAGTTTAAAAACCATGATTTACTTAATAGGGTATCATTCACAGATATCTGTGGGTTATGCTGTAACTGTGTGGTCAAATATAAGATAGATTGATAAATCATGTTATATCTTACTTAAATCTCCAAATATCACTGAAAACATATTTTGCAGGGTTCAGATGACCAATTTATTTAATTTCTGCTTCTTAAAGAATGATTTGATGAGATAAATCATACCTCAATTTTTCCCATTATACACCATTTCGGGTACCCGAACCGAAATTTGGGTTCGGGTACCCGAGGCGATTATCGGGTACCCGACTACCCGAGATTCCCGACACAGCCCTAATGTTGAGAGCAATGATTTATGTCTTATTAAACATTGTTATGCAAAGCCAAATCATATATTTTTTAAGAGATGTGTTTTATGTTATTTATTTACGAATAATGTGATATAAAATTTGGATGGATTATTAAATATTCAATTCTTTTATAAGATTTAAGTATTTATAAGATTGTCAAAATAGTTCTCATACGCTCTGTTTTTAATTAATTAATGGTAATCAATTTATAGTTATCATGTAACACAAGTTCAACTTTCGATCTAGTCTGTTTTGTGAACATATTCAATCTTACCAAATCGCCATTATTATAAAACATGACATTTATAAAAACTGTTGATTAATGTGCTTATGTACTAGTGTAATATTCAAGTTATCAGTTTCAAATTCTTATAAATGTATATACATATATAATTTTCTATATGTCATTAATATGGAAATTTTATGGACTTCAATTTCATATATCCGTCCACTGTTTATTGTGTAACGGGAATTTATCCGGGGACGTTGTTTGATAAAAAAAATCATAAACGAACAATTTTAAATGACAACTGTTTTCGAAATAGTCAAAATAGTTTTCGATAAATTTACAGTAAATTATTCATAGAAAGAGGCTAATATTTATCACACATTTCCTTTCAATTCTGTTTAAAAATCCTATTATATCAAATTTTTAAAAGTGCTGTTAGGAAGCAGGTCATTAATTTTTAGCAAATGTTAGGTATCCAGTGTGTGCTTTTGTAGTCTGTTGATTTATTCTCGTTTTTGTCAAATCAAATGTGATATCCATGGTGTTTGTGTATGATTTATAACTTTGTTAAATGAATAAACTATGCGATAGAAATATTCTGTGGTTTTGTATCCTAATATTGGTATCTAACACAGGTATTTTTTTCCCATAAATCAACAAGGTTTTGTTCAAAATTTGTGTTAGTGCAACTAGCAACGCATATGCTTTAAGTTGTCTCTTCATGGAATTATGTAATGAGCAAAAAATGCTGTTTTTCTACATTTATTTCAACAAAATATGAAATTCAACATTCTTTTCACTTTAAAATTTCTTTTACACCGTACAAATGATATAAAATTGACAATAGTTCAATAGCAAGGCATAGTTTGCTATGTTTCAACCCCTATCCATATATTTATACTCAACATGTTTGTTTAAATCTCGTTAATTATATTGCCCCAGGCGATGATTTCCAGATGGATCAACTACTCTAAGAATTAGAAGTCTAGACTACTTTGAACACACTGAAAGCATGAGAGTGAGACTTAAATGCTTTAGATAATTACAACAAAAACACACATAATCTAGTCTACATAAAAAATATAATACAATATCAAATACAATGTACATGGTCGTGCCTGTATGACTTCTTACAAAATGGCGAATCAACGCATGGCGTATTACAATATAAAAAAAAAACAGGGGAACATCGTAAAAACGAACAAATCGGGACCTGCGAAAACCGTTCGGTATAACCAATTTTCGGTTTATCCTATAAAATTTCATTAAGAACATTTAGAACTTCGGATTGCAATTCGTTCGGTTAAACCAATAATTCGGCTTATCCGTGTTCGGTTTAACGAGGCTCCACTGTATATGTTTTAAAGTCTCATGTTATATGGCACCCTTATTTAGGCGGCCCTTTCAAAGTAGGTTTCAACACTGTCTTCAGTGGCGGCGTCTTCAAATTGCCTTGAAAAGGATTCGGTTTCGGCACCGACTTCAGCGTCGGCAACTGCGGTTTCCCGCTGCTTGGCAACTCAGGTTTACTTCCGCCCGGAGTAGTCGGTGACGTCAAACTTCCGGGGAGTTTTCCGGCAGCCGTAGGCGGGGATTTCGGTTCGACCGGCTGTGTTTTAGCAACACTTAATGGTTGCTTCGGCTTAGGCGGCGGAGAACGCGGTTTAGCCGGAGGCGGCGGTGATTTGGCCTTAGGCTTCTTCCAAAATGGCTTCTCAGCGGCACCACTTCCGGTCTTCACTGATTGGTCACTGCTTTTGGGATGCACAGCACTTGGTTTAGGAGGCGGGGCTAACGGTGTGACGGCCGCCTTTTTAGGGGCCGGGGGCGCTGAGGCGCCGCCTACATTTTGCGCGGGAAATTTGGCAGAGGCGCTGCCACCTGGTGGGGTGAAAGCGAACTTGGAAGGTGATTTAGGAGTAAGTGGCGCCTGTGGTGTTTCCATAGGTTCGTCTTCTTTATCCCTCGCACCATGCTGCAAAGGTAAAATATACATATCATTTTTTTTTTTCAAAAAATGGAGAAGTCCGAAACTTATTAACAATTGGCGAATTACCGGGGTATAAATATTGCCGATCGCATTTTCGTACGTCAGTATATTAAGTAAACACCGAATTGATCACGTTCGTTTACGAACTCGGGCCATAACAAAAAGTAATAGAAGTAGCAGTCGTGTGTACTTACACTTAGATACGACTCCTATTAGCACTACTTTATTGGGTTAGTATTATTTTCATGTAAATATTTAATGACGAGATAATGAAGCATTACAATCATATAGAAAGGTTTAATATATAAGGAATACAAAATCCTAATTGATGGAAACAAAATTGAATAGAAAGAAAGAATATATAGTTTACCTTGAGCATCCGTGTAAACTCGATATAATCAAACACGCCGTCCTGAAAAAAAATCGATATTGCATGAAATATAATTCATCCAGTAGGAGTAAAATTAGAGTTCTGCATCAACGATAATATAAATCAAGCCATGCTGTTGCTGTATATATATTTTCAACTACAACCTAAACCTTAAACCCGTTTAGAGCCAGCCAAAACAATATATCTACAAACTTTGCTTGCTTTGAAAAAAGAAGAACCAATGGAAATTTCGTTCTATATAGACCATTTGATGCAAACTCTCTTTCTTTCGCTATCCTTATAACAAAATCATACAGACTGATGTGGAACGCTTACTTTATTTCTATTAATATTAGGTTGAACTAGTTGAACAATGAGATATTAATTATGATCGTACTAGCTAAGTAGCATTATTAAAATAATAAAACAAGGATCGACAATCACGTGACGCTATGCAATACATTTTGACAAAGAATATATATTATTGCACCCAACTCATTGTTGCACGGATCCATTTTATTGATATTGCATGAAATTGAACATTTTCTAAATACTGACATTAATGGGAGTGACATAGAAATACTAATCAAATGTCAAGCGAAACTTCTAATAGATATATTATTTTGAAAGCACCTGCACTAATTTAGATACATGAAGGTGTAATTTTATCTCAAGAACTCTTACATTGATGGGAGCGCCATAGAATAGTTCATCCACCATCTCATCGGTCCAGCGGTCGCCCATGGTTGTCATGATTTCGCGCAAATAGTCCTGACCGATCTTGCCTAATGAGCAAATATATAGAAATATTATACGTATATATATTTAGAGACATTATGAATGCATTATAATATCCCATATCCGGAAAGCTTTTCTGATATCAAGCACCGGTAAATAAACACATGTTGAATATAGACTCTATTCATGCGCGTCAACTTTACATGTTGAGGATTGGATAAAAAGAATATATTGAGCCATGGTAGGGTCCAACGGTATGAAATATCAGAGCGTACGGGGGCGCCATTTATTTGTTTAACATTGTCTAATATTGAATTTAGAGGATATGGTTTAAACACCGAGAATACGGAACCAGAGCCCAACTTACCAATTGTTTTATCGTCAAAGCAGCCAAAGGCGTTCTTAATAACGTCCTCAGGGTCAGTGCCCTGTAGCTTCTCACCAAAGAGTGTCAGAAACATCGTGAAATTGATCGCACCGGGAGCCTGTCAATCAAAGTGAAATTCAATTAAATATCAATTAATTCGTCAAAGCAGCCAAAGGCATTCGTAATAACGTCTTCTGGGTCAGTTCCTTGCAGCTTCTCACTTCAGCTGGTACGTGGTTTTAAGTTAAGTGCCAATTGATTCAATCAGTAAAGTTTTTTTTGTCAAAACAAGAGGTGATGGGACGAGTAGTTTTTTTTTTCAGATTTTATTATTGTGCATAAATCCGTAAACTTAAAGTCAACAATAACAAAATCAAATTTCTGTCTGTTGAATGTTTGTTGCATACTTGAACTACGTAATATCAACACATGGGTATCTAGTCACTGGTAACACTTATCATATATATGTTTTTATTAATATTTTCTTTTTATTGTCAAAAAGGGTACGGCATCGCCGCTTACCTCATTGATCATGTGATCGAGCAGCTGGTCCTCGGGGTTCTTGCCCAGTGACGTCAGCATCTCAATAAGGTCATCCTTGTCGATGAATCCGTCGCGGTTCTGGTCGATCATGTTGAACGCTTCCTGTTTGGATAGAAAACATAGATGAATTTATGCATATAAGGGGTAAATGAAGTCATACAGCTAACCTAACATACTTTGATTAAGTAGAAGTCTATGTGACGTCGCGGTTCTGATTGACCATGGTGAACGCTTCCTGTTATTGGGAAAAATTCAGATATCAACGTAAGTGAATATATTTAGCATAATTCCAGTAATGAATTGAACGGGGGATATGGTGCACTGTATTTTTGGGTATGATATATTACTGGAACTGGGAAAGGGGAAGCGCCTGCCGCGTTCGCGGTTATGTGTAGCTTGTGAGATCATAAGAATAATTTGCACATTCAGTTAAAGATAAAACTTACCTATTTAGTGAATGAATGATTCCAAATAAGTATTAATCTATTCTTTATTGGTTGCTGATTTTACTCTACTTATATATGCCCTTAAGCTTTTTCATTGACCCATTACTGACCTTGTATCTGTGCTTGGTTGAACATGGAGAAGACATTGGACGTGTATCTATGTGTCCTATTCTTAAACTTCTACGACCTGATTATGACCTTGGATCGACTTTTATAATTCAAATACTGACCTTGAACTCCTGTATCTGAGCCTGATTGAACATAGAGAAGACATTGGACGTGTATCGATGTGTCCTCTTCTTGGACTTCTTCGATTTCGTTCTTGCCGCCGACATCTTGATTGACCTTCAGTTTGACCTTGAACCGAAAAAAACATGTGCTTATCTAATTTGAAATGCACTTGATGTAAAATTGAAATAGCCAAACATTGAAACCGCGATTGGTATCTATGAAATAGAATAATTTGTTCAAAGGGCCAAAGCAATGCCTACAAAAATCACGAATAATGTAGACTTCTACCGATACCGAAATTATATATTTATGAATTCAGTTTTTACAATGATTTGGGCCAAAATCTCTTTCCTGAATTCGCTCCAATTGATGAATTCATTGATTTTTGTTTATTCTATTTTGTTGTTTTTTTTTTGCATATTTTTTATCAGAAAACTTTCTCACATTAACATCTTTATTTGTGGGAAGTGTTCACGAAGTTTTAGTATGGAAAGGATTGAGTAATAATCTGTTTACAAATATAAATATCTCAACTACATGTATTTATATTGATATGTTTATTTGTTATAATTCGATGCCAACATATTTCAATGAATTATTTGGTTCTATGTATAAAATTGTTAACATACAGGTTGTGAAAAATTGTCATTAGAAACTATACTTAATATTTCGGAAAAATATATTAATTTGTGTACGTGATATGCACTCAATATTGTGTTGCAATTGCAAAGTTAGGACGAAACAAAACTGAGCACAATCTCTGGCAACATGTTAAAGATAAAATATCCAACAATAGTCAGTGCAAGTTGCAGTAACTTAAACCGAGAAGGTCTATGCGTTGAGTTGCAGTTGCTTCTTAAATAGTTTATTCCGCTCTCTAAGTAAACAGCGGCCATTTAATTCGATTTAGTTTGTGTGGGTGCAGTGATTATGGCTAATCGAAATGTATCCCGATCGTACATTTTAGGAAATGGTTTGAAATATGATAAAAAAGCAAGTCAGGAAATCCGCGCAAAGATTAAGACTTTAATGAATGTATATGCAGCCATTCTTGATAAATAGAGTCCATAGTTAATGGGGTTGTTTAAAGGATGCCTTTTGATTTCTGAAGGGCACCCCACGACACATTTTTCAAAAAGCTGTTAAATCACCTTGAAACAACTTTACAAATACGAACAACAAAATACACCTTTTCGAACATTAACATTTTGCAAAAAGATGCTCATTTTTCCAAGCCAGCTAAGCTGTTCCTCCTTTTCTAGCCAGCTTAGAGCAGAAAAGGAACATCTTTTGAAATAATTTAACTGCTGCATATAACAAAATTACCTATTACTAATAACAAATAACATACTATTAGACAATTGCAAGCAATTACGATCAATTTGCAATTGATTATTCTAATTAGATATCACAAAATAAAGAAATTATTAAAAAATGTGTTCCTCAAGCTGCTAAAATCTCCAAGCTAGAAGGAATTTTCTCGAAATTTCCAAGCCAGCTGGGATTTGCTGGGGAACAGCTTTTGTGAGGAACAGCTCGTGGGGTACTCTTCATTTATCTATGATTCTTTATGAAAAAGGGCACCAAGCCAGCTGGGATTTGCTGGGGAACAGCTTTTGTGAGGAACAGCTCGTGGGGTACTCTTCATTTATCCATGATTCTTTATGAAAAAGGGCACCCTGCGACTCATTTAACATTTTTAAATCACGTAGATTTAACGTTACTTTTCCAAACAACAAAATGATGGTTTTCGAGCAATTGAAATGTTGCAATTACAATTTTGCTAAAAAGGTGTTCACCTATTCCAGGCCAATGGGCTGCTTCTTTATTTCTAGTAAGCTTGAAACAGACAATGAATACCATTTGCGAAAATTCAAAGGTTTGATTTAACTAAATTTCATATCATATCTTGTAAATTACACTTTATAAGACAAATGCAAGCAAGTTAAGTCAATATCGAAATGATCATTCTAACACTATATTGCGAAAATTAAGAAATGGTCAAAAATGGAAAAAATCTCCAACCCAGCTGGAATTGGTTGGGAACATCTTTTTTAAAAGAGAACAGCTCGTGATGTGCTCTACATGAATTTCTGGTTGTCAAAATAAATTTCCTACGTGACGTTAAAATGTTTGATGTTGTTTAAAGGGAGGAAAGACCCATTGATAAATTTCGTGCCCGTAATATAACCAACTTATTCCACCTTTGTTTTCACTTTAGTTCCATTATCGTTTTGGGTCGTCACATGTACGTACTTACCTTTAGTTTTGAATTCGGATTTCAGTAGTTTCTATAATAGGCGAATGATCAAATCCGTTGATTTTGTTCAAAATTTCATTTAAGAATTTAAGCAAAATATCCTCTCTTTTCTTCCCAAATTATAATTTAATCCGGATGCTGTGCTAAGATGGCTACCACATTACTCACGGGTGCAGTGTAACGTCTAAATGGAATCGGAATGGAAGAGTTAATTATTATGAGTTTGACTTCGTTGTTGTGTGCTTATTTGTGTAAGGCAGGGCGGATCAAGAGGGCGCGAGCGGCGCGCGCCAATCGCGATAGCTCTTAAATGAGAAAAAAATATGATGTGGCGCTCCCCGTTCGGTCTGATAGGTTAAATTATACCATTGCCTCCCCAGTTCAAAATATTCTGGATCTGCGCCTGAGTGGGCTATTATGAAAGAATTTGTGTTTACTAGAACAATGTGAACAATGTAGTAGCAAATAACTTTCATTGCGAATACGAAACCCAACACCTAAACAGCGAGATCGATGTATTGCCAAATAAAATATATGATGAAACGATTATGTAGTACATGTATGTTTTCGGGTTATCAAAATTTCAATTAATTTAAAAAAACAATGAGAAATCTGTAAACACACGTCGTGTCAACATGTATAAAAAAACTTCAGTATTTTGAATAACAAAAATATTTCCATCAATTTGACAGCTCTAAGACTTAAAGGTCTTATCGTCAGTCCGTTCCATTCTGGATTTATTCAAGAATTTGCAGTTCACCGAACCACACAGAACTATGAGGATTTGTTATGTTTACCTGATCTGGCTTTCAGCCTTTTAGTCTGGAGATAACATATGCTTGGATACAACAAGGCAGCATAGCAACTGCGGTTATGGTTACTAAGGTTATAAGGTTTCTACGAAGTTATCAGTTACCATTGGTGTTTTTTTCATATCAGGCACATTATGCATTTGATTCGATGCCCGGTGTTTTATTAGTTCAATGATAAAACCAAATATGAAATTATTTTTATGATGTTTATGTTTTGTAAAATACTCTAATGGACAATGTTGATTTATTTAACAAATATGATGCCTTAAAACACGTACAATCGCATTTTAGTGCGAATAATCGTTCGGGTACGATAACAGCTTGATAGACACGCGCCTTCGCTGTAAACGATAAAACGCGACACAGGAGTTTCGAGCATTTAATTCCATGAAATATCGTTTCTGAATATGAAAAAAAAATGCGAGAGTTTTCTCTTTATTTATAATTATCAATGCATAAAATACATGAAGAACAAATGTTGTCTTACAAAATCAAATAGCAATTTAATAATTTAATAAGACCATGTTTCATATAATCTAAAAGAGCAACCAAGAATACAATTCAAAGCAGGAAATAATGAAGACATACTTTGGACTGTTATAATAGGAAATTACTTTATTAAATAGGGGTTTTTAAAATAATTGTTTATACTTGTTACATTTCATTAGACTAGCAAACACAGCAACAACAACAATGATTTATATCCAGTAAAGGTATTATTGCAAGCAAAATATTATAAAAATTATTCACTATATTCTAAAATGATTCCCTAAATTTTCTTTTATCTTTCGAATACGGGATCACCTTCATCATCTTCAGAACTGCCAAATAGTTAAATATCCAGTCCACAGATTTTAGTTATAAATGCGCATGTAGTTCTGCAATAAGGTTGCGTAAAATACCATTAAAAAGCAACATATTGTTAATGCGTCTAGAATGTCATATAGATGCATATAATAAAAAATATAAGTTTTACAATTTAAGCACTGCTTCTAATAAATAATCATATACATGTATTATCAAGTAAAGGCTTATCGAGAATAATATGGTTAACTTTGTTCAACTCGTCTCCTCAGCTTCTCCATTTTCCTTCATTTTCCTCAACACGGGATCATCTTCATCATCATCATCTTCTATATCTTCATTGATCTGCTCGTCCGTTCGTGCTTCGTTCGCCTTTGCATTTTCTTTCATATCCGCTTGTTCTTCTAGAACTTCCGGTTTTTGTTCGATTTCCGTTTCCTTTTCGGTTTCTTCGGGAATTTTTGTGATTTCCCGATTTTGTTCGATATCACTTCCTTGTGGAGCTGTTTTATCATTCGAGTTTTTAGTATCGTTTTCTCCTGTATCACTTGTTTTCGGCTCGTCGTTAGAATTTTCCACTGGTTCTGCTTCACTATGAATACTCGCTAAATCACCACCACCAACATCGACACTTTCAGAATTCGCTTTTGAATCACCCGCGGGATTATTCTTGTTTGTATTTTCAGTGTCTTTGTTTGATTCGCCATTATCTTCATTAATGTCAATATTCTCAGAAATATCATCACGTGATTGCGCATGCGCATCTTCTTTCACTTCCGGTTCCGTTTGACCACGTGGTTCATCTGACTTCCGGTCTGACGTCATTTCCGGTTTTTCATCGCCACGTGGTGACGGCTCTATTTTCTTCTGTGGTGGAGCGGTTTTAGCTCTCACCCGTTTCTTATCTTTCTGTTTTTGATGTTGATGTTGTGAGTAGGCATCGGGATCTATTTTTCCATTGTATAAACGATCAACGAGGTCATCGATAAAGGCCTGTGATGGTGCAGGGGCGGAAGGATATTTCACGGCGACGGGTGGTTCGTTTCCGGGCGGAATGACACCTGTGTAAAGTCAAGGTCAAAAATAAGTTAAGATTCAAAAGTAAAAGTAACACAAACGACAATTTGTTTATGTCAGATTTATAGAACTTGGTTAATGATTAAAATGTAAATTGTGTGTCTCTTTACACGAGCTCAAATTGCAGTGCGATTATCAATTTGTTTAATTTGTTCAATCACTTAATATATTTACTTAATTTTTCTAATATATCGTGGCTAAAAAAACTCGATGTTGCACAAGAAAATTAATTTGATATATTAATAAAAGTATGCAGCAAGCAAACCTTTTGAATTTGGCGGCCACGTATTCGGATTATAGTCGCTAAGCCGTCGCACACTCGTTTTTATTTCTTCTTCGCTGTATCGTTTTGTCGCTGCGCGAATATCCTCGACCGCTTTGGCGCGATGTCGTGTTGCGTTGCGGAAAGGCTGCGTTTCGCAAAGTTTCTCGGTGGAGCAGTACATCTGAAGGACCTGTTGGTAATAAAAAGGAAATATAAATGCGCGAGTTTAGAAATAGGTGACCGAATGACCTCTGAACGCTTTATTTCAGTCGACTCGTTGGTTAAATTATCATGCTTATAAACATAGCAACAAGTTCTTTGTTGGTGATTAAGATATCCATGAAATCATCCGTCAATTACTTTGACATCTTGCAATAAGACACCAACCATGTCAAACCTATCAATCAAAATCCTATTTTTATAAGCTGGTTTGAAGCAAGTTTTTCAAGGTGGTTTGATTAAATCCACATCTTACATCCTCCACACGACTGCCTCTCAATGGTATGTACGCATCGACTCTATTCCTTTTTGCGTGAATACAAAACCGCAACCAACCCCGGAATCCCCTAGTCTTTTCCTCCCTCTACCAGTCAACATCCACATTCAAAAACATTCTACATCTTACCTCTTCCAACATTTCCGCAGGGTAAGACTGCCGCTTGCTATGCCATTGTAACTGTGGGGGACACCTCCCTTCTTCCTTTTTCCTCGAGTACAGCCTATCCACTATGGCGCTCACTTCTGCTTTGCTGTAAGTCGGTTTTGAGCAGACGATATATGGGAAATAGGGGCTGGCGCCTTCCGGGTTGACGCTAGAGCCAGGCGGGCCGCGGATCGGATCGAAACAGGAAAGCCGGCGGGTCACCTTGAGCAAAGATCAAACATATCAAGTATAGAATCCGATATACATTTTATTTAATATATAATTTATATTAAAGACTGGTTTACGTTCGAGCCTGGCGGGCCGCGGATTGGGTCGAAACAGGAGAGACGGCGGGTCACCTGTTGAGAATGAAAACTATTTTGATATAATTCAATATATATATAAACGTATTCCTATATGCACGTATGCCCATTCCAACACAGGAAACGTGGATGATGACCTATAGAGAATCGATCTTATCACTTTTATATCCAAGGATTCGAAATGTTCAAAAGGTTCAAAATATGTTTACAATGTTCAAGGGTTCAAACTAGATTTGTTAAGCAGACGATCACGTTTACAATAAAAACTTGGAATAATTTGAAAGGCAAAGATATCAACTTGTATTGCAAAACAAAGAGAAAAAATATAACAAAAACGGTATGAAACTGCAACCTTAGTGTATCCATTTGACACTGTATTTTACGTTAAATTCTTGCCTAGACCAATTAAACATTTGGTGTGAGGCAAGTTTGAAGATGGTTTGAAATTCAGTTTGATGAATGCAGCCACACAATGTAATAAATAATCGACCCACCTTTTCAACCGGATATGACGCTATGGGTGCCTGACCAGAAAACACCCTCTGTGGACTGCGTTGTCTGAAAAATATGTAATAACATGTATATATATGTAGTCAATTAATTTTTAATTGCTTTTCTTTCTTTTATTTTTGCTGAATCTTGTAGGATTATACAGAGAAAGCTGCCAAAATGATCAATGAAAAGAATTAATACTTTTTCAAAGTGTGAGCAGTCTACGCATGTGAAGCAACAAAGCTAGGAAATGTCTTATACTCAGTTTTAAGTTATGTTCGTGATCTATTCTTAAGCACCCAATGTTTTATATGCAACAAAAAATAAGCAATGTTTCACTACAAATATACAAACAGAAAGTAAAAAAACGAAGGGTGTTGAAATTAGTATAGGATCAAAATGTTTTCAATATGTTGAAAAGAACAGCTTCCAAACAATAAAAACAAATGTATATACTGTATATTATCTCCATAGTTTGCCCATAACGCAGTGGGTCACCCTGGGTATCGGGTCGGCGGTATCGTGGGTTAAGGCCCCGATGTAGCGACACATGCATACCGTGGTCAGAACGAGGCACAACTGGTTTGATCACATGACATGTACGCTCTTACCTATATATGATCTTCATTGTAGACCCATACCGCAGTGGGTCACCCTGGGTATCGGGTCGACGGTATCTTGGGTTAAGGCCTCGATGTAGCGATACGTGCATGCCATGGTCAGAACGAGGCACAACTGGTTTGAACACATGACTTGTTGTTTTGGCAGACCACGCGGTCGGCTGAAAGCTGCGGCTATCCGGCATGTTTAGATTTGTTGAAATGTTTCTTTTATCTTTTTTTTTCTTTTTTTATCTATAGAATTACACTGTGGCTATCCGGTTTAAACTTCTTTTATATATTTTTATGTATATGTTGTGGTTTGAATACGCTTATGCTAATGTTTATGAAATTTATCAAACACTTATGGTGATGTCCACTGTTTTTAACAATAGATTTATTCAAAATGTTCCATTATTTTATTGTAACGACTTCATCTATGTCCATAAAAGGATTTGTTATGAAAAGTTAATTAACCAATTTATCGTTTAGGTTCTACTAATATCTAATGCATTCTGAAGATATTGGCACATCATCGTTATGTAATAATATATTGGTTTTGAAAGCATTGTCTTGACAAATCTATAAAAATCCGGGATATATAATCCTTAAGATGTGTCCTTAAATATATCGTCACTTCAATTAATGATTTACTCAATTTGGGAATGAATAATGGATGGCAAATTTGTCCTCATTTTGTAAATGGGGCAAGGATTTTAGATATCATTATTGCAACTTAACCATGGATCAATGGGTTCTTTGCAAAAAGGAACCTTACTCAATGCTTTTATTGTTTGATAGCAATTTATTTGAAAATAATATATATTTCAAGCGCTAAAAGCTGCAGGTATGAATCACTTTGTGATAATCGTGTCAACCCATTATATGTTTTTCTCATTTAATTTGATTTAATGATGATGGGTCAAACTGTACATAAAATTAACATTTAGACGGTCTTTAGACGGATAACATAATCCTACACAGAACCCATCGATTCACTTTATAGCATGGAGCTTACACAGTCTTATACGGATTATATGCACTTATCTATGTAATTAAATTATGTCGTTTTCAGGGAATGCGTTTAACCATTAAATTTTAACCGAATCCTAGTGATTTGGTTAAGTCTAAGAATCATCCTCGCTCCTCATCTTACCTGTGTAGCACCAGGCCCAGCTTTAACATGGATTTGTGGATCTCAAGATAGCGTATACAATTACTAGGGAATTATAAAGGGCGTATAGTTATTTTTAGTTTTTCTATATATGACATCCCAAACGGACAATCTACTACCTACACTTCTGGTTGAATTATATTAAAATGATAAACATATACCATTCGATTTTCAGCATTAACCTATATATGAATTTGCTCAGAGCCCTTTTATTAAGACATACATGATTGAATTCTCAGTCAAACTTATGATAACTAATGTAACTGCATGAATAATATTTAGTTCACATTGTGAATAAGTGCTCAATAGAAGCTTAATGGATCATCTCTTGAGCTTTCATTCATGTTCAACGGATCACGTCATTTATCGAGGAGATTTATTTGCAACACATATCATGATATGTTTATATAGATAAACTATTGACAGTATGAGCTAAAGCAGATAAGTTACTCTGTTGGGGTCGAGTAAACATACACAAGCAATATACTTTTAACGACCGAGGCCACGGTATAGAGAGACGTTAAACAACGTCAAAGATTGGTTCACATGACGCTAGGTTTCCTATATCACATTCGACAAGGGGTGTCCGCAATGCGTCGCTTTTAGACGTGACGTTTAAATGACATCCTTATTTGGTACATACAGTAAGCGCGCTTCATAAGTTGACAACTGCACGCCCGCACGCTTAACACTCAAGCCCGCACGTTTATTATATACACCCGAAAATTCTAGGTGTAGACACATAGGATGAAACAACCATTTCCAATGGTTGTTTCCATGATGTTTCCTTCTTGACATGAAAACAAGGATGAAACAACCATAGGAACAACCATTTGCATTAGCGTTATTTTTTCACGTATTTTGATTATAAGTATGCGCACGCCCGTATGATGCCAACTTATGAAGCGCTTTTATAGTTTTCTGTATTTCCTTTTACATCCCAACTCGGACTACCGTCTTTCGTACGTCAGACTTCGTAGCGACGTTGCAATGACGCTTTTTTTTTCAAATTTGCAAAGTGAAAGGACGCACAAGAAGCAAAGGAAGCAAACGTTTGATAGGTTTTCACTACCGATACCACAAGACACCACATGTCCTTTAAGGGTCACCACTTGATTCTGAAATATATTGACGAATCTTTGTTTCATATAATCAACAGACAAAACCTGAACCAATACGACGAATTTGGGCTTGAGACTGCATTTCATGTCGTAACGTCAATTTACAACTTGAAAATTTGTCAAACACAATTGCAACGTCTTTACGTTTCACGAACGAACGTAAACAATGTATATAAAATGTGCTAATGTAAGACTATTTTTGCAAGGAAAATATGTTTCTTTTTGGAAAATAGTTGAAGGATTTCTTTGAAGATTTGATATCAATGTTGGTATTTCATAAAACAACAGCGTCTGAGTAATAATTAATTAGATCAATTTTTAAAGCAAAATAATTGAAATAAGATATCAATAAAGCGATAATTTTCTGAATGCTTAAATTTCCATTTGAAACACGTTTCATTCATAATAAATTACTTATAACGTAACATTATATCTA
Organism: Hydroides elegans; assembly: GCA_001703475.1. Taxonomy (NCBI): domain Eukaryota; kingdom Metazoa; phylum Annelida; class Polychaeta; order Sabellida; family Serpulidae; genus Hydroides; species Hydroides elegans. The sequence continues at coordinate 13,684 of LQRL01095762.1, read as the reverse complement.
GGAATCCAGGTCAAAATGTCCCCAGTCAAAATGTCCCCGGTCATAATGGCTTGATTTTGGCAGCATATGTAAAAATGTCCCCGGTCAAAATGGCCCCAGTAACAAGAACCCGTATGCATTGAAATATATTACATTAATCAATATTTACTTCCAACCGTTGACATGCTAAATCAGATATTGATTCAAACCATTATGCATATTTTGAAATTATTTTAGGCATTGCAAATAGTGAAGATATAATATATATTCAAATCTTATAAAAATATTTTAATTAGCAATATAATACGGAAGAGTAAAGTTCAATAAAACAAGACTGTTCAATTACTTCATATATTTGGTGGTATTGCGTATTACCTTGCGTACTATCTTTATTTCACTTTTGAGGTCAATCCCGATTGTTATTGATACCTCTGCCTTGCATGTCACATGGCTATGCTCTTTGGCCACGACAGGATAATTTATTGACGATTAGGTAGACATTTTCTGTAGTAGGACGACCAATTATAATATGAGTGACATGGAATGGTAACGACTAGAATGCAGAAACATTATATTAGTTTTCTTTTGAAGGCGATTTTTTGTCGCGTCTTTCTTTATTGGGGCCATTTTGACCGGGGACATGTTGGCCAAGGTTGCCAAAATCGGGGCCATTATGACCGGGGACATTTTGACCGGATACCAATGTCTACAGCTCATAATTGTCTATTGTGAGAAGTACATCTTTTGAGGAGTACATCTCTTGAGGTTTTCACCTTTTGATGAGCACTTTTTAAGAAGAGCTTCTTTTGATGAGTAGTAGTCTTAGTATATATTTTGAGGTACACATATTGAAGAGATTTAGTTTGAGGAGTCATTTTTGTTAATTCTTATTTGAGGGGTACAACTTTTAGAGAGTGCACCTCCTGTGAGCATCTCTTGAGGATCGAACATCTTGAGGAGCACATATTTTAAGGACCGGGCCCTTTGAGGAGTGTACATTTCATGAGTGCACATTTTAGGGAATGCACATTTTGAAGAGTTCATATTTTAGAAAGTGCACCATTTGAAGAGCACATGAACATCACTTGAAGTGTACCGATTGGTGAGTGCATCTTTTGAGGAGTCCACCTTTGAGGAGTGCACCTCGTGAGAGTAACACCTTTTTAGGAGTGCACCTTTTGAGTATTGAACCTTTGAGAAGTGCATAATTCAATTATCATATTCTTCGAGGGTACCTTTTGAGCAATACATATTTTGAAAAGTATACATATTCTGATGAGTGCACCTTTTGAGCAGTGTACTCTTTTAGCAATGCACCTTTCGAGAATTCAAAAAGTTCACCTTGAGTGCATCCTTGGAACACAGCAGCTTGCCAATCGCTTTGAAATAATTTCCTCATATAAGAATTCGCATCAATTTAAGGTGCCAGCTAAACGACATTTATGCTACATGAACGACTTTCGTGAATGCAATATGATACTGCCATTATGCTAATATATCCCTATAGGGTCTAGGACAATTCCCCCCTGGACAATTCCCCCCTGGACAATTCCCCCGGGCAATTCCCCCCTGGACAATTCCCCCCGTAGGACAATTCCCCCCTGCGCAATTCCCCCCGAAAATTGATAAATATAAATTTTAACGAGTTAAAAAATATTTTTTTAAGTTTATAACATTTAAAATTGTAAACAATATTTGTTCCTAAATTGTTGCTTATTTTACCACTATTGACTGTTATTGATTTTTCAATAGAGAGTGTTCCATAGCGCTATATAACATGATCTTACATGCTGTTTTCTGCCTTACAATCATATTGTAGAATAGTAATGCATCGATGTGACAATAATTAAATTATATGAATGTATTTAACAATAATTATTACTAAATCACTTGGTCAGCAAATTAAGGACATTGAATAAAGGCTGTTTATCAGTTCAATATAACTCCAAGGCTGGCGACAAACATAGGTTTTTTTATTAATATGTTTTAGTTATCTTAATATCGATGCTGATGTTAACTCCAGTCGATTCGATATCCTTTGCTTCTTTTTTGGCTGATGTATAATAAATTTGGAATAATAATGAATTATATGCATTATATCACATTCAAATTAAATTGTTAAATGGAAATATATGAATGAACAAAAATGGAGGATAGGTTTTTTGCGTATTCCAATCATATAAATGGTTGAATAAATGGTTATACTTCAACGTATTTTGATCTTAAAATGCTTTCAAATGCTTTTTCAAAAGT
>LQRL01095756.1:17193-34190 GCA_001703475.1 Hydroides elegans | reverse complement strand
GGGGGGGGGCACCACCAATACTATATTCATTGTTTATTGTACTTAACTTTTTAAGATTCCACAACTAAGCCCTAATTTTGTTTAAGTAAATCTTAAAATTCGCGATCACAACTTAATACGCCGTGTCACAACTCATTATCCGTTTATTTACAATAATTTAGAGTCTATATAATGCTAAACTATGGACATTTATTTGATATTTCAAAGCACGCTTTCAAAACAACACAAGTGACAAAAATCACGTTCAATATTTAAAAAAAAAACCATATCACTCATAAATTAACTCTTATAGATTCTAGATTAATTAATCTTAATACAATGTTTAGTTCTTATTCTTGACCTCATATATGGTTATATAACGCATCATACATCCCCGCATATTGATAGACAATATGTGGAAATAAGTTTTAATTCAATGTCGTTGTATGGGCGCTTAAAGTGTAATGTTTTCAAAGTGTCTGAACTCAAGAAAGTTCATATGTTTCGGGTGACGTCAACAAAAGGTACGATTCCTGAATATTCAACTATAAGATAATAAATTTAGAAATTTAATATGATAAACAACATATATACCTATCATTTCATATAATAAAACCTTTAATACAACCAATAGTTGGAGTGTAAATAATGGTGAAACATTGTGAATGGCTAAATATGGGCTAAATAGTGTCTGATCTTAAGAAATTGTATTCAAAGGTAATAAAAAAAAACACAATCGCAACTTTATTATTTTCGCTCATGCCCATATTTAAGCATGCATTTGTGATTATTACTAAAAGTTTTATCAATTGCCTATCAGTAGATTTGATGATCTAGTAAACTTATATAAGTTTTCAGTTTAGCATTTGACATTGCAGAATTAAAAGCATATTTTCATTTTACAATTTAGAAATAAAAGCATTCATTTTTGAATAACATTTTATTGTATTGTATCATTGACAATCTCTTTATATATGAAATGACTGAGCAAACATGAAACCGTTTAGGTTTGATTACTATTAAATGTGAAGACGTTTGCATGGTCCAACGCTTAAATTTACAATACTTTATATAAAATGTGTATCTTTGTTCAAAACTTTTACTATTGACGATAAAAATCAACGTCTGAAATGACTATTTTATTGGATACTTTTAATAAATTATTTTCAATTTTATTTCAGATGAATAAATATATATAAATTGTTGTAATAACTATATGTGCTGGAAATATTAACATAAAACAAAAAAAAAACGATAACCGTTTATTTATTCGGATGTTTTATTGTAAAAAAAAAAGAACTTTAAATATTTAAATGATACAAATCTAAATCATTTTTTATTCTTTTATCCTTACAGAGTAAAGATATTAAATTCACCTTTAGATAAAAAGTCTACATCACTGAACAACCGTATTTAATTCAAAACGTTCCGGAAATACTTGCATAATTTCTCACCGAGATGCATTTATATATGTCGAAAATTATTTTTTAAAAGCGAAAAATGATAATAAGAATATAATGTGAGGTATCAGTATTGATTGCTTGAATTCATTTATGAGCTCATAATTCACACCAATTATGACCTACCTTTATACCTATAACCAAGATTTGCTAGTTTTATCAAAAATCCAATAATATTAATAACCGTTTTTTAGGTTAAAGTTGGCTTCACATCACGTCTTAGGGAAAAGAATAGAGGTAATAAAATAAACTAGGATACAAGCCCTTAAATTCATGAAAAACTTACACAGCGACATACCCCCGACTAAATCTTAGTTTTACAACAATAACCTATACTAATTTAGGTTTGCTAACCATAGTTATAGATATCACCTGTAAGTTGACTTATCATCAAAACACATATATACATATAATAATCTAAATTCATATTAATTCTATTATATGAAATATTTCATTATATATTATTATATTTCATATATAAAAACATACGCCAGTAAGTTCAGTATACAGCCTATATTGCACTGTCTAATGCAGTTTTTTAACTATCTACCAAAGTTTAAACTTAAATTCCAAGCACTGCTTTTTAATCAGTTCGGGGCTTTACAGCCAAATCATTGCTTCGGTATGACGATGCATTTCAAGAGCTCGTTTTGAAAGTCACTACCCGGCCTCCTGGCTTTATAGGTGCCATCTCATGTTGCTCTGTGGCCACCTTAGACACAGTTTCACCATCTCGCCCATTCAAATCCCCCACATGGCGAGAGCCCCCATGTCCATTCATTCGACTGTAGTTATTATTAGCAGGACGTGTTTCATCCGTTGTCGGTACAATGGGATGAGTACTGTCAACTGAGAATTGAGAATACAGTGTATGTCCCCCTCCTCCTAGGTTATTATTTCGCTTTTTCGCTGAGCTCGAGTAAAATGTGTACGTTGTCATGCCGTTGCTATGGTGATCGTTGCCACGTTTGAAGAAGCACGTGCATATGGTTTCCTTAAATGCCTGGCGATATTTGCGAGACATCAGGTTGTAGAGGATGGGATTGACGGTGGAGCTGACGAAGTAGAATACGCCTGTGAAAAGAGAGAAAGATACCATAAAAGTGTGACTATTACTTAATATGTGCTTAGGAATCAAACACCATGGTCATCCACAGCAATCTTATTAAACGAAAAACTTTAGAAAGTAATATTCTACCGAAATACTAGATAGTTTTCACAATAGGATGCATTCGTCTTTTAAGCGTAATGGTAGGGGCACGCGCTTGCGGAATTTTCTGCAATCGCTGCGAAATTTTGAGAAAATTGAGTAAAACCAATATTTCTTTAATTTCGCAGTGATCGCATGTTTATAATACATGTACGAAATAATACTGATACGCACCCGAAATATACCAGAGGACATTTTGTATTTCCATCAGGGTGCTCGTCCATTCGCGGATGTAGATCGTCATGAGTCGTTGCGCGTGAAACGGGGCCCAGCAGATGAAAAACGCAACCACTACGGCCACTGCAGAAACCAGTAAAATAGTCATTTTAGTTATTTCAGAATATATATTATAACGTTTTAGTGAATTGAGCTTAATGAAACTAAGTTTGTAATTTCGATATAATATATTTTTATGGGAGAATTATTACCTACCTAGTTTGGATTTACCCTAGCAAAGAATTCGAATTGAATATGAACCATATGTTAGCCCCAAATTTCAGAATAATAATCATTATCGTGCACCGTCCCAAGTAACCTCGACACTTTAAAACTGAAAAAAAAATGTAAAAATATAAAATCCTTGTGAGTATGATATTTTTTATGGCCGTATTATAAACCCGTTTTCTTTTTTGCTCTTACTAGTTCGACACGAGATGCATTAAGTCCTTAAAAACAAGAGTACAAATAGGTTAAAATATACAAATGGATCATCCACTGGGATATCCCAGCAATGATGAACGTTAATTGCGCTTGAACTTTGCAACGGGTGTGCCCCATAATAAAGAGGGAATTGAATAGTTGCACCCTGCTCGTGTGTTTTCTAAAGGCCATAAAGACTTACAGTTCTACTCTAACAAAAAAGGACAAATATTAAATTACGAGCCGATTTGGGTGACGTTTTGAGCGATAAAAGGGTGACAAAGTGATGTTCTATTTAGTATTCGAGTCAGTGGGTATTTGTAAGGATTCATCCTTCGCATCAAAGAAAAAATAAGGCTACTTAGTGGAATCTCTAACAGAATGAGACATTTCTGTCAAAACGGCGAAGAAAAGGGCACATGCAAATATGGTATAAATTCTATAGAGGCTAGGTTTATTAGAAGAATGGAAGATTGAGTGATTACATAAAAATGAAAGAGAAAAAATAATCAAGATAATGCGAAATGTATTTTTGTATTAAAATGATGTCTTTCGGCATATTTCTGACAGTTTTGTGTAAAATATATCTTTCTTTTTCCTTCATCAATTAAATGAAAATTCGTTAACAATATGTATCAATATTATTTGAATAAAGATGTTAAAAAGGACATTTTTGTTCAATCACCATTGCTCTTAATAAACATTTGCTCAGGCAAAACTGACAAATGGGAAGTCTCGCAAATTATACAATAAACGGGGATTTGCAAAGGATGAGTAAATATCATGATCGAACACAGCTTTGGGGCTAGATATCACGCCGCTGGAACGAGAAGAAGAATCAGCATGAAATATAAAATCTTAAGATAAAATGTGTTTACATCTTATGTGAGATTGGTTGGTAATTTGATAAATTCAACATTTGGTCACGTGATACAAAATTGATCGATCCTGAAATCGCTCGCTCCACCTATGTATTTACTCACATGATGAGATCTGTATCAAAAGAACATAGTTCCCTATTCTCTAAAGTATATGCAGATATAACAAATAAAACAAGACAACACGACAATAAATAACAGAAACAGAAACAACGAATAAACCTACATATACAACAAATCACAACATATGATCAATCAAACTACATCAGATACATCATTCACAGAACGCTCGTGGATAATACATAGATTTCACCTTTACTAATAGCCTAAAGAATTCATCGATATATCTGACCTACACAACTATAACATATTTCTTTGATAAAAATAGTTTCGTATTAAGTTTGTTTTGATGTTGAGATAATGTTTTCATGGATTGCAAATATAAGTTAAGATGTTATGACTACTGATGTATTTGGGGCTCACAATTAAAAAAATAGCGTTTAAGTATATTCTATACTTGGAGGCATATTCTGTAAAATAATCGGCCCGAAAAAACCAAACCCCTACCCCAACAGCTCCCTCAAAAAATGTTTATATATTTTTTTCTTTAGCTACCGGGATCCTAGTTTATTCGGAGAAACGAAAAAATAGTTATCTGTGAAACAAAACGAAAGAGAAAACAAAAAAACAAAAGAGAAATTGGAATTGTAAAATTTTTCCTTCACTCTATGAAAAAACTATTTTAACATTTGAATGGCAATTTCAAATATTTCGAGATTCATTATAAAAATGTCTAAAAATTCCATTTGAGGTACCTTACTGAGTCCGGGAATGCCAGTCTAATTTTTGAATGGTGAAAAGCATTTGCAAACATAATCTACAAAATAGCTATTTACCCTATGCGCTTTTTATGTCAGTTTTTTTTTCAACTGGACGTGTTGTTACTTTTAAATACAAATTGTGAACGGTAGTTTGGTTTTCTGTCCCTTTTCCTCTATTCAAATTGAGAAATAAAGATAAAACGAACCAATAACCAAATATGCAAGACTCTATAGTGTACTCTATTGAGACGAAAAGATATAGATTAAGACTCAAGATGCAATAAAAGAGAAGTTTAGTTGAAAGCGCTCGCTGAAATTGCTAAAAACGAATCCAAGATGCTTTTGCTGCCTTGACTGCGTTCAGATCTCATCAGTGCAAGGCAAACACGAAAACAAGTGTGGCGTGCTTAATGTTACCCATGGACAGGGGCATTGAGACCCTTAATTGGGGACAGAAAGGGCTTCCCACTCGGCAAATGACGTTCTTTTGGTTTGTCATAAAATGATGCGACGTCGAGCAAACGTTGTCATTCGGTCGTATCTGAAAGTTTGTCGGACGTTATTTTACGTCGCGACGTCGCATGCGCATTATTCTAACGTCACTTTGGTGGACGTTATTGGTACGTCCTTGGTAAATAATTGCGTCCGGTAAACCTTATATAGGATCAAATGACAAGGTCTTTTCGACGTCATAATGACAACGTCTTTTCGACGTCATGCCGAGTGGGAAACATGCCTAAATATGTGTGGACAATATCCTTGCGTCTTGAGTGTCCTCTAATACTGCTACTGTGCCGACCTGCCATTGCATATAACGTGTGAAAAAGTATCAACAATTGATCACGTATGTGTGCTATTGCTACTGAATAAAGATGAAACAAGATATCAATATTGCCTCCTAACACTTCTTATTCAATAATATTAATTTAATGTGATTTTAGAATATTGTAACCTAACATATTTCTTCCTGATCACCATCATTGCATCAAATTCATTCCATATAAATTGCATTAAAGCAAAGCCCAACCAAGTCAGCACTATGCACTGTACATGTATATGCTTTAATTGCCAAAAAGTCAAAAGTCAATATGATTAATCACAACTGTTGGTAATACTGATAAATGCCTTCAATATTTTTTCTCGGTTTTCACACTGTTACTCAAAACAAAACAAGTTACTCAAAACAAACACATAATAGTAAAAAATATATATGTATATACAATATTTTAAATGAAACAGGCGGGATACTATTTCTAAAGGGACTTAAATATCAAATATATTTATAAATAGGAAAACAATAAAAATAAATGTAAACATGTTTTTACCTGTAAATAGGATAACAAAAATAAAATGATTAAATTCAATGTATTTACCTAGCATATTGGGTATTTTCCCGGAACTCCTTGAACTGTGCTGTCCTTCCTTCGAATTATTCCTCATCATATTAGCACGTCTCAGTGCCAATCCGATCATCAAATACAGCACCGTAATAACGGTCATCGGAAACACAAACAACAGAAACGTTGAAAACTGGAAAACTGCCCGCATTCGCGACGTCCATTTTTGCGGTATATTACAAACAAGTGATTCCGCTATTGGCTCATTAGTATATGGATTATGTACCATGTATACTGTCCGCGTATATATGGGATACGGTAGCGCGGTTAACGCGGCGCAGAACCATATGAAAAATACGATTTTTAGGGCGCGCTGTAGACTTGACATGCGTTGAGCGAGCATTGGGTGGCAGATGGCCACGTAGCGTTCGACTGTAAAAGCGGTGATTGTTAGTATTGAGGCGGATGATGTCATTTCCGTTAAGAAGACTTTGAAGAGGCAGTAGGGTTGTCCGAAGCGCCAGGGGTAGGCCTCCCAGACGGCGAATAACTCTGGTGGCAGGCCTGTAAACATATGGAGAAACGAATGTTAATTTATTTACAAAAGTTCACCCCGTAGTTATATATCATGGTGGATGCTCTGTAAGAAGTATTCAAAACAAAATCGAAAAATGTTGTTATTGGCATAGTAATGTCTGTTAATTAGAATTACAGCCGTCTATAGGGTGTCGTCAATTTCGTAAAGCTTATTTATCGGATTCGGTAGTTCTATTTTCCACAAGATATTTTATTATGTGTGGCAAGTTGAATCAAAGGAATAGTGCTTCGATGTTGCGACGACAAATGACCTCCGGAAACTAAATTTAGCCCTCTCGGCAAGACGCCGTACAGCGTCGAATGCTGTTTCCATTTGGGTGAACATAAAAGTTTCCGGGTGTCCTTTTGGCATGACGTCGTAGTTAAGTTGCCAAAACTTCGGGAGTCAGGAAGACGTTGTTGCGTCGTTGATATGTTAAAGGGTCGTCCGGAAAACGTTCATATTGATCCAATGAGAACATACCCACTCGGCAAGGGTCGTCCATAGTGCGTTGCATTCGGACGTGACGTTGAGAGGACGAACTACTCTGAGTCATTTCACGTCCCGGTGTCCGTAGAACGTAATTCCTACGTCCGTTTCGGAGGCGACGTCGATGCAACGTCTTTTCTACGTCCGCGACGAATGAGGACGTCCGGAAAACTTTCATAAGGGCCCAAAGTAGGCCGTCCGTTAAACGTCCGTGGACGTCTTGCCGAGTGGGTAATTTCGATGTTATGTCCATTAGAGATGTGGTACTGATGAATGATGCCGAATTGGATGTGCTATATACTTTGCGATGTAGAGTTTATTTGTGATATAGTAGTAACATTTATTGTAAAAGAATAGCTAAATCTTTAAAAATGTTCAGTTATATTGCATAAGCATTTTGGCATCTCGGCAAGACATATTCACATCAATCTCCAGAGAATAATTGCATAAAAAATATCAGACTTTGTAGATGTGGAAAAGCCTAAAAGGATAATCATATGCTAACTGATCACCATGGGTGATTGGTTTTGCCATCGTCATTTGCAAACCAAAAAGTATTTTACCTCCCCATCCTCCTCCCATATAATTTGCTCCAACTATAACGCAATTTGTTACTTCACAGCAATAACACATCGCCGGGTTCAGCTTGTAGGTGTCTGTGTTTCTTTCGCTTTTTATTCCTTCCTTTGCTGGATCAAAAGGTTATGTTGGCGAAATAAGCACGGAATGCAGAAAAGGGACATGATATGGGTATCAATTTTGGCTCTATAGTTGTGTTCCCAAATCAGAGACACTGGGATTTGATTTCTCTGATTTGTGCTTCTGCCATTGATAACCCTTATTTAGGATAAATCATTCCATAAAAACACAATTCCTTTTGTTTTGAGGCTATAATGAAGCATTTTACCGGGAACCGCATCTCACATTTTTTGATTTGCTAAATAAGATGTTGGTTGCTATGGAAAAGATATTCAGTTGCAAATATGAAAGTATGTAAGTGTGATCCTACATGTATATTTCATTTCAGTTCTAAATTATGTTTCTATTCGATAATCTCTCCGGTTAGCAAAAAAAATGAAGCGTTTAGTTTTTCCCATCATCGGCTGAATATTTTTTTATCATCAAAAACCACTGTTTAAAATGTCAAAACCTTGGGACTTTTGACACTGTGATCCCAACCAATCCTGACCGGACGGAACTATTTCGTACATGGTAATATGTATCATAAGCTACATATTGTATAAAGATTTGAGTACATCGCCAAAATCCCATTAACGTTATTTGTATTATTAAACATGAAGCGTTCCCGATATTGAGGTCGTTTGAGCAATGAAGCAACTAGATAAGGCAATAAGGTCAAGATGAACTTTGATGCTGTATTTCTTTTCACCGAAATTTTTAGGCAAAATGACGTTTGGATATTTTTCTATGATATCTTTTTATCTGGCATGGTTTTCATCATTGAGTATGAGTAAATAATGATTATTATCATTACTTTTTTTTTAAGTTTGCGAAATAAAAATCGTAAGATGGCTAGTAGCAATTTGTATAAAACAATCAGAAACATCTGTAAACTGAACTAACCCATACGAACCAAATAACCGAAATTATAGCATCTTGCTTGTTAGTGTAATCAAATTAGGAATAACAATGTTCAACAGTATTACACATGATTTTACAGCTATACAAAATAAAGAGGAAAGTAATGGTTTCTTCTTATCATTAAAGCCAATGCGAAATTGTTTTTCTTTCGTTTATTGTTTATAGAAATAATCTTCCCATCGGAGCAACCCATAACTATCTTTGTCATTATATGTTCTGGATGCTATTCACAATGCGAGAAAAATTGCATCGCGAAGGTTGTTGGAAGATTTTATAGATTCTATAGTGTTGTTCCCAGTGTGTTTCTTGAATACTTATGCATTTGTAACACATAAACAGGGACCAGAAAATTTTGAACCGAGGGCATTATTTAGAAATATATAAAGCTGAGGGGGGTGCTAATGTTTATTTAGTAAGATATTTAGTCAAATATATGGTGTCGGTTCCGTGTTTTTTTCTTATGTAAATAAAATGAGCTGTAAAATAATTTAATAATCCTAACTTAGATTTCAAGGAGATGCAAACACAATTCACAATAGCAGAAATTAAATGTTTTAATGATAGGTCAAATGAAATATAATTCATGAATAACATAAGTGGCGACGTCATCATTATAAGCAGGCGTAACGAGTCTATCCGGTTTTATCGTCTATTTATGTTATTATTTATATTGTCACGACATAAAATGATATATTCAAATGTTGTGGTGTCATTATTATACATTGTACGCTGTGACGCCATCATTAAATAATTTGATAGTGGGCGATGATACCAGGATCAACTCGACGGCATGACCTATTTTTGATGCACCATGACGTCATGTATTTGATCTCATCGATAGTTGACTTCAAAACTGGATCTACCTGTAGCTCTAGGCATATCCATGTACCGATTTTATCATAAAATTAATGTTTTCTTTTGATAACTTCGCATGTCACCAGGGTTGAAAGATCAGAAATTTGAGTTGCGCATGGAATTCGGCAAAGTGCATAGTCCTTATTTTCTGCTTATTTTTACGGGCTTTGTTTTACGAGTTTTCGTTTTCTGACAACGCATCACATATAAACGATTCCACAGCATGAGCCTCTCAATCACTATCACTGTTCTGATCGGATTTTTTTCTTCTCACTCGCCTTTCTTTCGGAGCTCAGGCTCTAATGGCCTTCCTAATTCTAGTGGGAGAGTGTGACGAAAATGAATAGGGAGGTGCCAAATCTTACGCGAGACCTAGTTTTATGCGTAAATGAGACGATGGCACTTTGTTCTTTTAAATGATTTCATCCCATTGCTTTGTCCTGTTTTAGAAGGAAGACACGTCATTTTTATTCAAAAAGTTGCCCACTCACTAAAATTGCGACAGCATACTTTCGAGTTATTTCAAACTTTTATTTGACCTTTAGGGCGGGACCTACATTTTCGTATTTTTTTGTAATGAAAATTCATTTATTCATTCTAATGCTATTATCAACATATTTATACAATTCAAGTGTTTTTTTAGACAGGTCTCACAGAAGACGAGATGGCATTATTAATGAAGCACCGAGATCAGCAGAGATTCATGGCAGGTCAGGGTCACTATTAGGCCGCGTTCACCCGCTACGAAATTCACTCAAAATACAAATTATGCGCTATAACCTAAAGCCACATGTGTATAAAACATAGCATGTAATCCCTTCTGTTCACCCGAAAAGCGCATAGAATTTTTCGCTTTTGGTTCGGGTGAACGCTGCTTTAGGTAGGTATGCACATGAATACCATAATGCAAATCTGCTAGCAACTGAATTCTAACATTTTTAACCATTGAGTAACATGAGTAAGGAAAACTGATGAATTATAGCATCCAGTTGTATGTTGGTGAGAATCTACACTGTAACGACCGATGTGGTCTTTCTTCACACAAAAAAAAAATCAGTAATGGCCGATCTAAAATTAATAAATACTGTTGAACACAATATCGTATTGTGTGTGCATGCTTCACTAAACAACAACTTGTATCAAACTTCTTTCTTATGTAATATGGTAGTCTAGGAGGTGCGTAGTTCGAGAAACATAAAATGCCATTAGAAAAGTGCTCTGATATTCTTACTTGTTGGAATTTTCTATTTGGTGACTATTACTGTTTCCAAGTAACAGTAAAAGTGTAGGACACGGTAATACTGCTTCTTTAGTTTAGAACCGCTTTTTTAAGAATTGGTGCTCTTAATTCTTCAAATAAACCTAAATTACTATATTACAGTTCTGACATAAGTAGGTTGGAAACGTATTATGGGGAACAGAAGCTCCAAGTTTATCCAGACACTTAACTAACATGAATTTTATTCGAGTTTGAAAATATGACAAATATTAGAAAATATAACACAGTTTCTGACAACTAGACACATATTTGTGTTTTGATTTTGAAATTGCGAAACAGGTGTTAAGCATCAATGACTCTGTCAGTAAATTGAAAAAAAAGTAAACAAGTTTGTGGAAATAAAAAGAATCCTACGCGAAACTGCAGTAACAGTGGACTCGCTTTGAGAGAAATTGCGTACAGGGAATGAATGTAGGCCTATGTGGAGATATGTTTGGCGCAACATTAGAATATAATCAAGGGGTTTTATCATTGTATGATTACCCATAGCCTACCCCATGTATTAAAGTGTTTTTGAATAACAATATCATTGGAGCTGCTGGTGACATGATCTTAATGCAAGTAATTATGCCATTAAATGATTTAAGCAAAATTGTTGAAAATACATGTCTGTGGGAGTTGTGGTCAAACTAATTAATAATGTCGCTACCTGTTTTAATATATTTTAGAAAATAACAAATATAAGTTTACAATTGAAATTGCAATATGGACGTTTATGATTATTATTATTATTTCTTTATACCTAAAATAAAACAATGTTATTACCAAAACATTTATCAATCACTTTCCATAATGACCGATATCAAGTAAACAAGACAGTGACTCAAATTTGACAAAGTAGCAGGTAGTATCTAGGCATCTGACTTTAAGGAGCAACAACTTTAATGACATGCAGGTCATGAAAAACAATATAAAACAGTATCTGAAAAATCCATAAACATCTTACCCTTGAGAATGACTAGTTATTGTAAATATTGCTCTCATAAGTGATTTATCAATCGCATTGAGCCCACTCGTTATGATTGCTTGTCAAAACGGAAATCGTTTTTTTTTCTGAGCTTATCAACTAGTTTTAAGTTTTTTTAAGTTTGACATTGATTTGTAAAAAAATAATCATGGTAGTATACATTTTCTTGCTTGCGGAATAAGAAGCTTGCATTGATAATACTAACGCATTCAGTTAGAAACGCCAAACCAAAAACCAAATAAAACGGGGGTGTTTGGAAAGAGATATGACCTTCTATAAACTCACCGCTCCAGATGTAGAACTAACCACTGGGAGCCGAAAAGAAAAGAATAATTACCAAAGACTCGATTGTTATCGGCAACTAGTCGTTTGCTATAAATTCTAGTCATGATAACTCTTAAAATATTCTTATCCAAGAGCCGCGGCTATAAGTCACTGTCAGGCGGTTGCCTAACCGTCTCAGCTCAAAGACCTTCTCTGTTTGTGAACGAGGTCCATTCATTATGGGCCTTCGATCTGCCTCTATGTGGAATTTTAACGTGGTGGTGTGTCTCCCTTTTCTTAAGTAGCATTGGGTGTTAAATTAGAAACTGGGTTTCTGATTTAAAGGTAATGATTTGATTTTTGTGAGAAATCGGAATAATAGTTATTTCTAGTCTGCTAATATCATCCCTCGGTTGCATAGATTACTAATATTATTGTTCACCATCTAACATTTGCGAATAGGCGGAACTTTGCGTCTGCGTCTGTGGAATTTGAATTGGTATACAACATAGTAAATCCTGCGGAATTAATAGCGCTGGGTTACTATGTTTTATACCAATCTTAATAGCTCATTTCTGGTTAGTGGCTCAGCATGCAGTCAAACCCCAAAACTAGTACAAACATTGCTCTCGCATGCCGTACTACTATGAATAAACATAGTACTTTTGCATTACAAATACGTGTATAATTTCACATGTTAACAAACATAACTACAAAATTTAGTTTCAATATTCTACCAGAAATGAAAAAAATATGTTGGAAGTTCAGGGGGGCTTATAGTGGATAGTGGATAAAGAAAGGTGGACTTAATCGAATAATGAAATGCCTCACTTTCATTAGGAATGCAAGTTGAGCCAGATATATTGTTAGAAGATCGTGAGAAAAAAAAACACAAAGTGTGAATCTTAGGAAAAATTGATTGCACGAAGGTTCTAATGGTTTATCGGCTCTTCCATTGGTAGTCTATGAAAAAAATCTTAATATCTGAGACCATTTAATCTTGATTCGTATGCTTAACAATTTGAGTGTTAACAATGACAGTCAATGGAGGGCTATCTAATGCAAAAGTAAAGACTTCATGAGGATTCGATAGCAGAGAAATTTAGAGAAAAAATATAATTATAACTACCTATCATAATATCTTTTAGGATACCGCACACCCCTAATAAATGCTTTTCGGACTATCACGATATTCGTTCACACAAATACCGATAAACTATAGTCTCCGAGGCCCCTCTGTTCTGTTTGTATATATGAAGTTTAGTAATAAAATTAGACAACATCACAAAATAGATATGAAATGGGAAATTGTATATTGTACTTTACACTAAAAAAACTGTTTGAAATGGATGTATTGTCTTACCCTTGGTTATACATGTACATGTATGCATGTATTTGTTTTTTTTTTTTAATATTATTGATATTGAGCCGTATTTGAGGGCGATCGACGGTCTTTATCCGAGTCATTCACTTTTATAATTTTGATTCTCTCATATTTAGGAAAGACAACAATAATGTTTTATGCATGTCTTAAAGTTTGGTGTTTATCAGGTTCGTTATATCCGCTATCACTTTTGCAAGTGCCTAATGAACATTGAAATTCTTTGTGAAATTGTTTTTGTTTTGCATTAATCTTTGTTATATTCAAGAGCCAACTTTTAAAAAAAGGACTTCGAGAGTAAAATTCAGAAAAAAATAGGGAAAAATGCATGCATGTTTATAAAATGACAGTATCAAATACAGTGAGCTATTTAGATAAGCGAGGGAGCGCAGGTAATGTTTGTACTAGCTTTCCCTCCTGGCACCCCGCCGATCCGCTAACCAGATCAGCAGTATTCCACAGACGCAAAGTCCCGCTAAACGCACCATCATGCGGGTTTTTGAAATATACGTATGGGTTAACATCCAAAATTCTTGTTATCAACTGGACCTAAACCATCCATTCCTTGTTTATCCTTGTAAATATCTATCTGCAAATTGGTGGAAAAGGAAATATGGAGGTCACCATGTGGATAAGAATCAAACTAATTAAATGTAAATCCTACCCTTAGAATTCCATTTTCCCATATGCCAACATGATATGAGCGATAACGAAAAATCAGAAAGCCTTGGACTCTTATCGAATTGTATAATTCTGAAATCAATCAAGAATATACAGTTGGACACTTATATTTCGGAACGAGCCAAATTCAAGGGTTAATAACAAAATATTTACTCCATACACCAAAAGCGCCTTGATATCGTATATGCTATAATTTTATATTTGATTTTTTTCGTATATTTAAATGAATTTTCTTTAAATGTTTTCCTTACTCTTTCAATGGTAATTCTGTTATCATCATGCCGCTTTTCCTAAAAACATCACAAATAAAAGTGTTAATGTGCTTTAGGTGCGTGGTTTGCAATATGAAATATATTAAAATATTATTGTACCTTTTTGCTTTATAACGATATTCCCACAATTATGTCCATAAATAAAATTAATTCGTCCTTATTTATTTTGATTAAAAGCCATAACTGATTACAGGTCATGAATCGAGCCATTTAAGTGAATTTAAAGCAATAATGCTGATTTATTGAAATCACTTCTATGATTTGGGCTATTTACAACCAGCTTTGACAATAAGTGGTCATTTATGGACGAAATGTTCGGATTTATTTTTATTCTAGTTACCCTCCCAAGTACACATACAGATTTTATGTTTCTCTTATTCATCATAAAGTGTAACATTACAGAAATTCCATAGTAGTCTTGGGTATAATAACTTTATGTAGGGTGCAGTTTAGCTTCTATAAATTTGTTTCATAAAAAGAATAGACTAGCAGTTCTGATTTTCTGAGTGTCCAGGCTCTATATCTCATAAATAGCCGTCCCTAAATCAACAGGGGCACCCGATGTATTGGTGCTCTCAACTTTTTAGTTTTTACAAAAATGTTGGTCTTGCGATGTACATTATATGAATATTGGTATATGCAATTTGGTATGATTGAATCATACTCTTGTTTCAATGCAGCTACTTGCCTGAACCTTGAACGAATATCAATTTGACAAAGGTTATGATCATATTGAACATTAAATATAAATTTGATGAACGTTAAAATCATTATTTTTTAGATATCAATTTATGTTAAATATTTTGATTTTATCTTCAAAACTGAACAGTTGCTTCTGATCAATACCCTTTTTAATGCAATCAACCATGCATGATGAATGAAATATATTGAATCGAATCTCCGTGATCAAGGACCAACACGTTTTTCAGACAATCAAAATTCCAAAAGAAGAATTCAAAATAACCTTCGAGCTTTTTAATAAAATGTGGCGTGCTGTTCCTTAAATAAGTTTCACAGAGAGATGTCAAAAACCCTTCTCTCTGAATTTGTTTGCTTCTTGGTTGCTCTGGTTTTTTTACACAACTTGTAATTTCTTTATTGCAACAATGGGTACCATTAACTAAATGAAACAACAAAAGGCAAACCATCAAGTCAATCCCTGACGGAGATATTTGATGCTAAACAAGGCCTATTGGTTTCAGCACTTTTGGGAAGAAATCGCGAAGGCAACAAGATACGGTCCTAAATAATGGAGTCACTTTATAGTCTCGAGGCACTTTCGAGAGGGGTCTCAAAAGTTCTGCATAATCCGCAGATTTCTTTTTGATCGTAACTTCAAACGGGAAAGGCAAAAACGGAAGAAAGGGAGTTTTCGGATCAACAACAACATTTCCACTTGTTGAATGTTTTTGGAATATAGTCTCAGATAAAATTGTAAATAACATAAGAAATGGTCACTTTTATCAAATTATTGGAACATACATGTAGATCAAAGTCATGTTTCATATCTATGTTTCTATATGCATCTATGGATCGCTATTGAAGAGCACCTCACGAGGTGTTCCTCAAAAAAGGTGTTCCTTTTCAAATTTAAAAAAAAATGGCTTTCTAGTTACAAGAATATAAGGAACACCTTTAAAGATTTTTGTTGAATTTTATAATTCTTTCGTCAATTTAGGGGTTAATTTTATTCATTGATATATAGCTAGGCTAAATAAACTGAAGTACAACTAGAAATTACTCATATATGCCAGTATTACTATCTTCATTTTTTCATAAAAGGTGTTCCTCTTATGATTCCAGCCAGCTAAATGAGCGCCATGATCTCAGCTAGCTACAAAAATGGGAACACCTTTTTTAAATGTAATTTGTTATTGCATATTGCAATGTAACAAGTGATTTCATGCTCAAATAAACACTTTTTAAAAATTTGGTCGTGGGGTGCCCTTCGCTAATGATAAAGCAAGAACCTGTTCGAGTTTTCAGGTAATTGGTAAAAATCATAAGATGAATTTGGTCACTTGTATAAAAAATATTGATATTTCATTGAAAAATCTCACCAAGGGCCTGTCCACACGGGAAGCGGGTAAAAGCGACATAGATCCCTGCTGTTATACATTGCCCGCTCTTTAAACAACATGTGTTATATATAGTCTAAACTATTAGCGATATCATTTTATGAAACTATCTTAAATAGTACCCAATGAACGACTAAATTACATTATTGAAACTGAACAAAACCGTTTATTAGACAATGGCATCAAATGTTAAAATGTGACGAGCTATGAATGACCATCAAAAGAGAT
>LQRL01095748.1:16220-31146 GCA_001703475.1 Hydroides elegans | reverse complement strand
TGACAAAACGCAGTGTAACCACTTTTGACTAAAAAAAGCTTGCGTGAAAAACAGTTGCTGCTTTGTTTGACACGAGTTTTTATAAAGAAAATAGAGGACTTATAAAGGACAAAATATAGGACTAATCCCTGACGTGAAAACCCGCTAGCTCTGTGTAACCGCGGCCTTATGTATACAGTGTATGAATATGTTTATGAAAATTAGTTGAACAAAACCTGCGAACTTATATAGTTTAAGTGGCAATGTAGCCATGAAAATTAGTTTCCGTCCATAAATGATTCATATAAATATCCGTGAACGTATGTACTACGACGATTTAACTATACACTAAATTAATTTATTTCCAAAAATAAACTAGGAAACTCAACAGCATGGACATCAATGTAGTGTTTTGTCTTGATGTTGAACACTACGCAAACTTCAAACTAATTATATAGACTATTAAGATTTCTTTTCAAAAAGACTGGCTTTGGCGAACATTATAAACTTCATTTTATTTACGAAATAATATCAAAATAGGATAATGCATTAACATGTATATGGCTCTATAAAATGCCATCCATATAACCCTATCAAGAAGACTAAAAAAACTAACAACGGCGATCTTAAAAATTACCTACTTGAGTACATTTTTCATTGACATGAAAATATAAATACAGAATAAACAAATCAATATAGTCGTCAAATGTGCCATAATGATGCTTTCGAAAATGTAGAATGATATCGGTCGCAATATCAGCGAGTATATGCTCACATTTTGCTCCTCATCAAATTGTGTAACGACGAGAGCGATTTAGCATCATCAAACATTCCTGGGATCACCAGAGAGTCGTGTTCAAATAATGGATATGCAATAATAACATCATATCAAGCATATTGCCGAGTATGTTTATATAGACCGAACATACAATTTTGATTCCATTAAGGTAAGTGGGTATCATTTGTTATATGAGGGACAGACATCAAATTAAGATATATCTGCCTTCGTTGATTTATTCACAAACATAATCCTAGAGTAAAATTATCAATTCGAAATAAATCTTGGTTCTGTTCTGAAAACAAATGCACGCCAGGAAGAGCTGCTGCAAGAATAAACATTTACCCGAATAAATCGTTGAGTGCCCTCGTTATATTCATTCCATGCTTCTTTTGTCAGCAATGGGAACAGCGGAAAGTATTCTATGTTGAAAAAAATCCGTTTTGATTATATGGTTAAAAAAAAACTACCATTTTAAAGGCTTTAACAAAAATAGCAAATCTAATGAAAAGTATTTTAATGAAAAATATATTTCTTCCAAGCAACCATGTATACAATGTATGTTCAAACTTTTTTCGCCTTTTGCAAGGGACACCAATTTAGGACTAATAAGTCAAACGTGTCGAGGAATTTTTATAAACCCATTGAAAATAACATGTTTGCGTAAGGTTAACGTGTTTTCCCTAGATGCGTTCCCTAGATCTAGATCCCTACAGGGTGTTACGTTAATATATCTCCGGTGTATTTCTATTAATAATAAGCATGGGTAAAATTTTAAAATGGATGATATGGACAGTTATTTGCTTATGATTTATCCTGTACCTTTACCGGAGACAGAAACCATTGACACAGTACATGTTCATGTTTATTCACCTTGTCTCATCAACTCGTTGTCTCAAAAACTTGGGTCTTGGCTTAAACGGGCTATACCCTGCTCCCTATTTCCCTTTCATGAATTATTGATTGTCGGGACAAACCCTGCGTTTGTTGATGGATGAAACTCGGAGCGTGATTAAAAGGGCTGCACCACCATGTTGCAACCAACATAGATCACAACTTGTGGCTTTAACTCTATTCTATAGAGTTGTTTTCTGTAGAATGTCCAATTAGGAAACTTTTTTATTTTCTGAGTTTCAATGGCATCATATAGCCTGTAGATACGTCGTCAAATGAAAATAGGGAATAAATGTCTGTCTGGATATTACCAACAGTTTGATGTGTTTCCCAAATAAGTGATATATATTCTAAGATTTCATTTTACTGATCCTCATACTGAATGAAACTCGAGTTCTTCGATGTCATTGACAGTTTCTGACCAATAATGAATTTGCATTGGTTTGCAATAATGCATGTTTTTCTATTGATCTTTCAAAGAAGATGAACCATGTTTATATAGTTACTATTATCGCTCATCAATAACCAGATGGAAATGGAACTGTAGCTACTCATATTTGCTTGTTAATGTATTAATGCACCTAGTCATACTGGTTGGTTCACCTGCCCGTGATTGATTTTCCTTAATAAAAAGGGCAACTGTAAAAAAATACCTAGTGTTATGATGTCTCTTTGATGGTAAATGTAAAGCGAATGACAAGCCAAAGCATAATAAGCAATATAGTGTCCGATCCATTTGCACATATCAAAACTATATCATAGCTTATGATATGGGGAAGACCTTGGATCCATTTGCCAAAACATGACAGTGCTGTAGAGCAGAACAAATAGATAATGCAATTTGAAAAAGTATTTGTATTTGTATAATTAAAATGTTGGTTGAATCAACTGGCTAACCTTGATCTATCTACCAAATCATTAAATTATGCCAACAACTATTCAAACCCTAGCTCTACAGCTCAGGATCTTCAAGATTCTCGATTTCCCTACTGATTAGCGCATTAAGATGGGCGCGAGGCGAAATGAGGGCTTAGTGCTTTTTTGCAGGTGCAGTAACGTTACTGTTGGGCATCCATTGACACAATCAATATTGCATAGAAATGAAAGCTATAACATCAACAGGCTATAGTTGTGATAGATATTTTAACGTGTATGTTGAGTAGGATATGATATGTGTAGTTAAAAATTAGTTCAGTTGATACCGTTCCTAAGGGAATATTGATTTATGAAGGTAAGTACAATTTAGTTTTTTATGCATTAGGTGATAATACGACATTCTAAAACTATTCAATGATCCGTGGTAAACATCAATGTTTAAAGCAAATTTACGCATAAAAAAATATGATTAAGGGTGCCATTCTCGTAGATTGTTGAATACTTTCTGATTTTATATTATTGAAGCTAAGATGTGTAATACTGCGTCTTGATCATATTTACTGGTGTGTTTTAGGCAGTCAGTGCATCCAATGCGTGAACCATCATGCGTAGATTATATTTCTATAGAATTTTCTGAAAATTCTATTTTTGTGCCAAAATTATTTCGTGATAAAAATGTAATTGGTTACATGTGCTATCGATTTATTACTCAGTTTACCATCAGAGTGGTGTCGATTTAAAATATATGAGGTATTCGAGAACATTACACAGTGCGCCTGCTTACTAAATTTAGTCCGTTCTTTCACTTTTTTTACCTCTGAGTGCCAATGCCCACTTAATGCAATAAAGCAATCTAAACATATCATGACCGTGCACACTATTATTAATCTAGAATGAAAAAAAAAAGAAATATGCTTAATTTGTTGACGGAATTTGCGTATATATGTCTGAGGTCAAATGGTTAAAACAGACATTTGCAGCATATATGTAGTATTACAAATATGCAGTGTGGTTTTTCGAGAACATATAAAATGAGAGTAAGAGGAGTTTCACAGCGTGTTTACTTTAACTTTAACATCTTGGCGTATAGAGTTATGCAACAATTTTTTTGAATACGGTAAAATCAAGTCATTTATCTTTTTGCGATCGTCACAAAGTGATAACAACACTGTATTTGGAATTATTAAAGTCCTTTACCTCAAGCCTCATTAAAGGTCGTGATATGCAGATTCGGCCCCTTTGGGTATGTAGTTTGGTCAAATAGATCCAATGTTCCCAAACAACATAACAAGGCAACGAGGACCCTCCCAAGCGGGAACAGCCCTTGCAACCTCCTTTATAAGAGGTCAGACAACATACGCTATGCCCTCCAACCTCCACTCCTTTGCCGAACGACGCCAAATCCCATCAAACCCTAAAGCAATTGAAGTCCTGTCACATCCAAGCAGTGTTTATATCGAACGATAATTGGACACGAGGATGGCAGAAATCAATAGAACAAGGATCAATCTTCCGTGCTCAGATAAGCACATCTGCTATTCCCCCTCGACCATTCCAGCCCCATAACGATTCAGTTTTAGAATTGCTGGGGTTGTTGCGGGTTGGGAATTGCTTTTGCTCTATGACAAGACATTGGCGGCTTCTGTCAAATGGGCCCATTCACCTGTTAAATGTTCTTTTGGGGCTCTAAATTCTGAGCGCAATTTAAGGCTATACGCAAGGAAGCAATATTGATAGTTCGGATTTTTGCCTATTTGTGCACGGACGTAGACACATTTTGAAATGCAGGTTGTTAGTCATAGTGATTTAATAGGTAGATAAAATTGAGGATCACCCAACCAGTGAATAAAAATCAATTTAGCAACCTTGAATGCTGACATTGCGAGAGAGCGTCCTATTTCCCTTCGTTTCCTTTTGCGTTAAAACGCATGAACAACCAAAACATATGTTTGTCATGCATTTACACCGTTTTTTATCAAATACACATAGAGGATTTGTAAAAAAAAATATTGCTGTTTTTCATATTTCTCTTAATAAATCGAGTGCTCGTATGTGGTATCATAACCATACTTCAAAGCAGATTCCCATCCCACCGAATTATTTGGGCTGCCTTTGATCCATCATTCGCTTTATGAATAGTGTCATAGCGAGGGAGCGCTTTATTGTGATAATGAAATATTGCTGCTCTTTTCTTACTCCATGTGCTGCTATTGCAAATTTGTTCTATGCAGGAATTACAACAGCGCTAAGAAAAAATAAGCAATAAGAAAATAAATATATTTGGACAAACGTTTAGATGAAAATCAAAACTTCAGATAGATATATCTGATATATATATATAATCTTAAGTAGAAAAAAAAACAGTTTGATAATAAAATTTAAGGTGACACTTTATTGTGTCCTTATAAAAGAAGGTTCCTATAGGGACTTATTTTAAAATTTGATAACTCTTCTTGCCAAAAAATTCAATATGCAAACTTTTACAAACCCCAATATTTAAAAAAAAAATAGATTCTGGACGAGGAAGTAGAATCGCGTTGCTCTTTGAAAGAGTAAAAATATCACCCCGGTTTATCTGTGAAAAATTATCTCTTTTGCTTCCCAGTTTAGCCTCGTTTTCAACATATTCTAGCAGTTTCCGCTTCATCTAAGTAGATTAGACGGCACTAATGTGATTAAGTAAATGCTTGCTTCAGCCCCATATCATAAGCTAATGTAATAGAGCGCCAGTATTTTGGCACCGTTCGGATGCGGAGATGGCAATGAATACGTTGATCGAGGCTGCACAAGATCCGCAGTTAGAACCACTCAGGGAACTTATTTTAGGGTCTAGTCTTCTTTTTCCTATGGAAAGCGTTTTCGATGCAAGTTACGCAAAGGCGATTCAAAGAGTTTCCGATCATAAATGCATAGAAATTATGCGGTTATCACTGGTTATTAGGAGGCACCGGACGTCGCAAAACGCTTCCAATGTTACCATGAACTCCGGATGTCAGAATATATTATTTCCTCAGCTACCACGTTCTCCTTGGATGTTGAACTGGTGGTAATGAATACGTTGATCGAATCACAATATATTTACACTAAGAACTACTCAAGGAATGTGTTTTAAAAAGGCAAAATATAATTCATTTGATTAGAAGAAGAGATACGACAAACATAAGCTTACGCGTATAATCAATAGGCATACATTAAAACCCCAAGGTAATGTAATGATAGACGTATAAAGTTCTTTATCCAAAGCCACCAGGGCATTTTTCAAAAGTGGTCATCATCGGAATCAAATTTTCATCTTAGTTATAGAGCTTCAAGATTCATTTCTAAATTAAAACACTTACTTAAGTCACGATTTGAACTTTATGTCTCGGAACTTTATGAGCAGGACCCTTATGTCCGGATAATTTATGATCAGTATTCTAATGGAACATATTATTTTTCTGTATGACCCCTAGAACAGTGCAACTTTATACTTTCCTGTATATTTTTTCTTGGTAGTTCTCAAGGTCTAAACAGTCCTAGCCATCATCACATGTCCTCTAGCAACGGGATATATTTATAGCGCGCCATTTGCGCCAATAAAAAGCAACAAGGACGAGGTAGAAAGGGGGAGCGATATGAGAGAGGGGGGACGGAGGCATATTAACCTTTATGTTGCAGACTATGAACTAAGGGGACATTTTACTTGCGGGTCCCTTGTGTGTGCTGACAGACATAGGAAGTTCATCTACTTTGGGCGTTAATATGGCGAGCGGGTCCCGAAAGGCCCGGAACATAATAAATATTGATTGGGCAACTGTGGAAAGTAGATCGTTTGGGTGATACTCTTTACATGGCCGACATTGTATTGTGCATGTAAACGATTTCTGGTTATGTGTAATAAATGTAAAATAAATCCATATGTGTTAAATTCAGAGCGACAATTTCGTTAAAACTAGAAATATAAGGGAAAGGGGAAGTCGAATAATATCATATGCATTAGAGTGAGTCGTAACAAGGTTTGAGACGATATTACTATTCCACAAGAAAGTGCTCTCTTGTGTAACAATGCAAAGCAATATACTCAAACAGCGGTAAATTATTCATTGACATGGGATCGCAATATAGACTTTGCTCATTTCTGTTAGCAAAAAGGAAACTCATATATTATGAATGAGACGATTTACATATTGAATTCATCTACCGGCGACATAACATGTATTTTCTTCTTAAGCTGAAACAAATCACTCAATAACATTAATATTTTGTCTCTATGTAAAATATGGATCATATACGTCGGAACAATTAACAATTCAGCGTCATTTTTTTCCAAAATTGCACAACTATGACACGAGTATGTGAAATTGGTGTTTAATATTAACCACGAATACACGAATAAAAAAAAACACATCACTGTTCAAGAGCAACACTTTGCGGAGTAATACTCGAGCAGTCATTCTCTAGTTCAATCATTTGATGATTTGTGCCCTGTCAACACCCTTTGCAGGTCCTCTTTGTTTTTTGTTTTGAGAGGATTTTATTTATAATTGTTTTGTTACCTTAATGCAAATTGTGATTTTTATGAGTAATAGTGCAATATCTCATTGGGACGATTTGGACATACACTGCATACATTGAACGCGAATCTAAGTGCTGATCTTAGATTGATCAACGAGCTAACATGAGACCTATGCGCCATTATTGACAATTGCATATAATCTAGTTTAATACCAAAACTATAACGATATGCAGCATAACGCACACTTGCTGATATGTTACCAAGGGAATGACCTCCAGATTTAGGTGTAACAGGTATCTGTTCACCTTGGTTATTGAGCATCATTGACAAAGGGTTGTTTTTCTTGAAGTACATTTCCATTTTGAGCTGTTTGCTTGAACCAGATGTCACAAAAATCATAAGGCGGGCCTAAACAAATTCAAACATTAAATTTATAACAAGGGTATCATGATGGAACTGAGAAATGGCTAGCGATCATGAAGCAGCCATCCGTCGATCTAATGGTCGTTTCATTTTATTTTCACACGATTTATCAAAAGTTTGATACTTTTGGTGGGGGACATTAAGGTCAGTGACATATAGAAATATGAGTTTGATCGCGCCTAATCTATGACTAATATCATTCATCAGCAACAACCCATCCGAAACATCATTACAACTTAAAACCCCAAGCGCCAAACTGGATGAGTTTACCTTTGGTATTTCCCTCAACAACTCCAACCAACATGTTCTACGCACTAATGTGTTATCTCTGACAACAGAGTTTGGGACGCAGTATGTTTGCACAAGACGTCTATCAAACAACGGCGCAAAATCCCCTCGACATAACCTCGCTCTTGAGTGGCACTCATCGGGCAGAACCCGGGATTACTTCGAAGAGACGCCAATCATATCCAGATGTGTGTCTATTTGACGAACTGTCATATCACGTTGTTGGAAAGGGTACTTCGCATTATGTTGCGCAATTTCGGGATGCCAGATTGATGTTAATGTTTTATAAAAGGTCCAATTTTCTCACAATTATATTTTCGTAAACATTACCCATGAACCACTGCTGAAAATCTCGACCGTCATTATTTGTGTTCAGAAAAGGTACAGTCATGAACAGCCTCTCGACTGGCCAATATTTCACATACTATAGCGCCGCACTACGTGAAATACCATGCTACCCAAAAACCACTAACCCACCATTCCATATACCACTCCATTTTAAAAAGCCACCACAGCCTCGTTATTAGCACGAAGTGCCACAGGAAGGCATTAGTATAACTGAATTGCTTTTAACCGCAGCCGCCCGCCCTGGCCTGGGTCTTCTGGCCACTCTGTCACGAGGCGGCCGCATATGTGACAGCGACAGAGGGTGCTACCAACGAAACCGTATACGGTTTCTCGAATGCATCATGGTACGCCCGGCCCAATCCCTAGAAGTAGGATATAAATGTATACGAGAGTTGAGAGGCGCTGGGTACAGGATGTCTCCAAGAGATGTTAAATATTGAGATCCTACAGAGGACTCTGATAGGCATGCAAAGGAACTTTGTTTTACAATACTGACCATCTAGTCTAAATATGCTAAGATGCAACCATGTCATACGCCGATAAGATTATTGCCTAAGTCAGAAGCTTATTTATTAACAGGATACTTAAATCAACAGTATTTATTATTATTAGTTTTCATAATCGTGTCAATCTTAAAATGGGACGTGGTCAAAGCAACTAAATTTAACACATTACCAAAACCTCTGACCGAAAAATATAGTAAAACACGGAACCGACGTTTATCGGGTGTCCCATTCGCTTGTGGACCGGCTATATGCCACAGGCGTCTAGGCCTAACTTGCTTAAGATGTCATTTATTTTTATCTATCTGCTAGTCTCGTATTGATTCCTCTACGTAAGTATATTTATTGTGGCTAAATCATGGGGGTCTTGTTTTGTGAAATCAGATGACGGTTGGACATCTTGGATATGTCAATGTGTTCCAAAATCGGTTTGGATCCTGTTCAAGTCCTAACAAATAGATTATTTCTTTCATATATCAACAGTATTAAATTCTGTGATAGAATAGTCCTTTCTTCAGTCAAATTAAGTATATACTGTTCATGTTCATATGAACAAAGCAAACATTTATATCAATATCGTGCCCTATATATATTGTATGCTTTTCAGTCGTGTAATATCACAGAAACAATGAACCTGGTGAATAAATTATCAGAGTATACTCGCTCTGCTATTGTCAGTCATATGCATAACAATAAAGGATTGTCGAATATGGATCCATCTAAAAATGAAAACATACGTATGATCCGAATATGATATGCCTGAAATATTAACACAGATAGTAGAGGGGTGGATGGTATATGTTTAAAAAAATCAATCCAAGTTCTATGCATTGGTTTTCGTTAACTGGAGTCATATTCTCCGCTCCACTTAAGCCTAACCTTACCCTTAAAACCAATATAAAAGAGTGGGGAAAAACGTAAGTTTAAGGTTAAGGTTAAAGCAGAGAATATGGGTCCAGGTGTCAGTTTTGTTTTATAGAATTGACATTTTATAGAATTTACATCGCTTAGAATATACATGCTCTGTTTGTGGCAGTCGGCAAGTGGATTTACATGGTAACTTCTATACCTTATTTTAAAGATTGCATTTAAGGTTGCATATCTATTGAGAAGGATCCGATCATGTCACACTTGGCAATGTTGGTTATTGCATAGTTCGATACCTAAAAGACATAATTAATAACTTGTTATAGCGTATTTACATGTAAATGTTTATTATATAGACATAGATTTTTGTTCCGGATGTAGGCAAAAACACTTTATGAGTACTGGTATGAATACGGATCAGATTAGATGACTTATCGTCATGACATATGGACGTTTAAAGGCAATATCATGAAACAAGTAAAGGTTTTTATTGTATCATCTGATTTTGGGACGTTGTATAATCGCTCCTAATAGTCTACCTGGTGGATTCTAGAGACCTCGCCCTCGCAAAACGTAATTTACCACAGCAATCAAGTAGACACGCTTGTCCCGAGTAAATAATAATACAAGGCGTGGCGATTAGCCAATTTCCACGGGCTTTCTCGGGATGATAACACTTGAAGGTATGCGGCAGGTACCTGTAAACGGAAAACTGCAGATGGTGCCAGAATGAGTTGTGGTGATAATATCGTAAGCTTTGAAGAAATTGTAAATATGGAAGCATTGTCTATGAGATTCATAGTTTTAGGAAAATACTTGTAGAAGAAATTACCAAATTACACCCACAAAGGGGGAGAAAAAATAAACTACACATATAAAGCCTTTAAGTTGTTCTACAAGACATTAGTTAACCCTAATATAATTATATTTCTTATAATTTTGGCAGAGAGACAAAATTAATATCCAAATTGTACCTAATCTAAATGTTTTGCTCCCCTCTTCAAGAATGAATCAACACCCTATGGACATTGAACAAAAAAGTCAATTGAGTGTTTTATGCAGAAGTCCACTCCTTCTCATAACATAAATTCAAGGTTAATATTAATAAATAACAATAAAAGCAAATCTCTAGAGGAATGAAAATAAGTGACATTTTACATGAAATAAATAAAACGGTTATTTACGACGTAAATTGACCTTTTGTCTTGAGTGCCATTAACTTCATTTGGAATAACAGACACATGTGCCTTTTGTCAAGCTTGTCTTTCTTTTATTGAGGAATGACACTCGTTTACGAATTGAACAACCGCATGTCCTTATTTGAGTATTTATGCTCAATATCTATACAATAAATATCAATAAACGTATCAAAAGAGCCACTGTTTTCTAAAGAATGTATACGCTAGAAACTAAAACGAATATGATAAATCTAGGGTTAATTTAAGTAAGAAATATATTTATTTTATTTTAAGATGTGTAATGCCATATAATTTTTTATAATATCAACATTGATTTTTCGTTTAAAACTATAGGTAACGCGTACACGTTCTGCCAATAACGGGTCATTTAGCTAAACTTTGAGATTTTACGCACATCGAACTTGAAGATTTGGTGCGATACGCATTTGACCCAAACGCACGAAGACTGGGTAGTCTTATTTTGGCGGCAAATTCAGTAAGGTTGATCTCTTTAAACATTTTCATTAGCGGAAATGATATGCTTAATGACGCGTGATAAATAAACTCTTGGTATATGGATATATTTATTATAAATGATATATTCTATTATTTGAGGTGAGTAAATATACATAGCTTTTTTTAGATCCATTCATAAAAGAAATGTATTAAAATCGACACTGTCACATTATTATGAAATACCAGCAGATTTTTTTACAATCATCAATCCACTTTTTGTGTGTACATGTATATACTCTAATTTAGGTAAATTTCTTGTCAAATGATTGCTATAAGAATGTGTAATGGTGGGGCTATAGGCTCATCTGCGATCGCTAAACAATCACAATTATTATTAATATAGACATAATAATTACATAAATGTCCGAAAATGGGGTTTACATAACTTTGCAACCTGGTTCCGAATAGCAAAACTAAAAAGGACGGTTTTGTCTGACTTTTAATTCTCATGAACAAACCAATTTCTGTCCTAGAGCCTTTGTATTACGAGGGCACTCAACGATTTATTCGGTCAAATGTTTATTCTTGTAGCAGCTCTTCCTTGCTTGCAACTTTTTGAGAACAGAACTAAGATTTTTTTTCGAAACGATTATTTTACTCTATGATTATGTTTGCAAATATGACAACTCATGCAGATGTATCTCAATTTAGTCCCTGTAAGCGAATCTGTGATAGAACAACTTAATACACATTAGATTTATTGAACTCTTTATTCTAGTAGGAGATGGTATATTTGCTTGCAGTAGCTTTTATGGGTTTCTTGCTTGCAACGCCAGAATAAACATTTTGAACTTTTAAAGAGAAATAAATCGTTGAGTGCCCCTCGTATTAGGACTGCGGCCAATAAAAAGAACTAAACTGGATAAAAAGGAAGGAGGAGAGCGGATCTATGAAGTTTGATGGAAGCAAATGAGTCGGGTTTTTGTGTGTATGCGAAATCACACAGCTATTGATTGTTTGTGCCAGAGAGACTCTCCTTGTTGCTCCCCCGCTTAAGTCTCTCAATTGGGTGTCAATAGAACTGGTGTGTATAGATGGAAGCTCAAACACCTTTATTAAACAGATTTACTCCACACTTTATCCTTGCATCCTTGGATAGATCGATGTTTCCGAATCCAGGGATAACATTTATACATGATGAAAAACATCGTTAACACGCGATGCCCATTATAAATTCCGTCACATTTTAACCAGCATGCTTATCGATTTAGGATACATTTTATAAATAAACAATCCCCATTTCGCCAAGATGTGATGTCCAACTTCCCGCCCATCAACCTCTAAGAACAATATACCATACAAGTCACCTCCGTACATACCAGTGGCTACACCACGCCCTTTCTCAGTGTCACAGTGATGCAGTTTATCTCAATGTCGTCCTCCTACCCGTCGTGTGTTTTGTTGTTGCAGGAACTGGGGACACAACCGCCGCCCCATATAGACACCATTTAAAAGCAAAAGCGGTGGAGCCAAGCAAAAGAGGGGTGTTCTCTGATATGGTGAGAAACAAGGACGACACAAAAAGTTCTGTTGGGCACATGGCTCTTGCTGAGGTAGTTGCTTCCATAGTTGCTGCATGGGACTCTTTGTACATCAGTGGATATGAAGCATCAGCAGTTACAGGCAGCAACATAAAAAGTGCGAGTACATATCGGCAAATGAATATGCATACCTGTTTATGAACTATTCCATTTCTTGGAACAAATTCGAACAGAGCTGTTTGATCTGTTATGGATATATGTGGCTTGCATTGCATAATTGTGAAATGTGAAATGGATACACGCGTGTTAAATATGAAATGGATACTATCTTTAAGGACCAACTAAGTAATTGCAATGCCGGGTGATTAAATATTTGTCAATATGCAATTTCAGTAGAACGAAAATGATCCAGCAAACATTTTAGATTGACTTTTGCGTAAAATGTAAGTGTCTAGACCATAAAAAAGATAATATATGCAGTTGTGGATATATGCCTCATGTCTAGAGCAGAATAATGATAACTGAAATTCAAACGAGTTTTCATGTGTTTCAAAAAGTCGACTTGAAGGAATTTATAAAAATGGAAGACGTTATCTTAATTGCATGATAACCCGTATTAAATAATATATATTTGGAACTTCAGTAAAATTTAAAATAAAAAAATGATTTAGCATATGAATATTGACATCGGTTCTCATACTTTTCCACAATCAATCTAGTTGCTTTATCGTAGAGTAAATGAGATTCACACCGATAACGTGAGAATCAGCCAAGAGATAAGTGAAGTAGAAAAGAGTAAGATATTCACTCAGCACTTCAGAGAAGGATACAGCCAAATGTTCATACAAAAAAATCATATCTTCCCCCGCACTGCAATGAACACCGAACAGCAAATGTAGCAAATAACTGAGACCATAAACAAATTCACAGCAACAATCCACACCGTTATAAATAAGGGAAGGCTGCCGTTGCATAGAGTAAATGCTGCAACTCTTACTGATGGCTGCATTGTCTGTGGAGGTGAGGATATGTTTGATGTTAAAGGGAAACCATTTGGAAAATGTGGATATTTACAAGAGTGACTTGTTTAAGTTATTGATATAATGCATAGAAGTCTAGTTACATGATGACCATAAAGCCACACTAAGGTAAGATAGAGGGCGGCATTATATTTTATTATGAATATGGCTACATACTTATTATCACATCTACATGTACATGTATAAATAAATGAGATATTTTACAAAAGTTGGTTCCAATCGTTACTATGACATGTATTAAGTTTCACTTTTCACATATCAATAAGATAATTAATGTTATGGCTAAGCAACGAATTCGCATTTCTAGTGTGATTTTTTTTTAGATTTTGCGTAAACTTCCTTCCGTCTCTACACCTAAAAGGCTCGATGGAATGAAATTGCTCACCAAAATCGTTAACGCATTTCTATATTGTTTGTTGCTTCTTATGATTTTTACATTTTATTTTAGGAACATAATATAAACGCAACATGGTGATAAAAGACTCAGGGGGCCTCCGCAAGCAGCGAGGCGGAAGTAAGGATAGCAAAACCGGAAGTGAAGACGGTGTTGCCGTTAGCAACGCTAATGCCAATCAAGTGGGTCCCGTCGCCCAAAGTGGAGATACGAGGGCTTTCGAGGGCGGCGAGGAGTCTGCCTTATTACAAGGTCACGACGGAACGCGCCCGCGAACAACAAATTTCAACACGAATAACACCCCGAGCGAGCGCGTGTCGTTAGGGGGGATGTCACATGATGTAACAGTAACCGTGGATTCGGCAGACCCGCAACCTGATAAGGATTTGTTAGATTATGGCGAAAGTAGGATGCTTCCCTATGTGCCAACGACATATTCGCTCTTGGATCCAGGGCCCATACCGGATTCAGAGACAATTCAACGCCAAAAAGCTCAAACCCGTCGCGTCGTGCTCAATGTCGGTGGGACATCGCATCAGGTCATGTGGCATACGCTCGATCGCATGCCGCATACGCGCTTATCGAAACTGCGGGCGGCGGTCACCCACGAACAAATCATGGATATTTGTGATGATTATAACCTGGACGACATGGAGTTCTTCTTCGATCGTCACCCGCGTTCATTCAGCTCAATTCTTAATTTTTATCGGACCGGGAAACTCCATTTAGTGGAAGAAATGTGTGTATTATCGTTCAATGACGATCTAGAGTATTGGGGTATCGATGAATTTATGTTGGAAATGTGTTGTCAACACAAATACCATCAAAAGAAAGAGGCCGTCTACGAAGAAATGCGAAAAGAGGCT
>LQRL01095746.1:22734-35701 GCA_001703475.1 Hydroides elegans | reverse complement strand
AATGAAAGACCAAATTTGATTGGCCGAGGAGAGAGCATTTATGCAACTCCAAAATATTACATTGGAAATTATGCAACTCCAATCGATGTCCTTTACAAGTTGGTTATTTATGGATAAAATCTTCATTGATATGTGTTATTAAATTTCAAATGTTTGTAATCACTCAGTATTTTAATATTTTTCATAAATATCTTTTTTTTTTTTTGTTCAATCCTGTTATGACAATTGAAATACTTAATTATTACACTCATTCGAACAATACTCATCATAAGCATTAATTTTAAGTTTTATATTATTTTTGTTTGTAACAAAAACAAGTTCATTATAATTCAATGATATCGTAAAGGCAACAAATTATCAAATAATATCAGTGTAAAAAAAAATAAGATATTTATGAAAAATATTAAAATATTGTGTGATTACAAACATTTAAAATTTAATAACACGTATCGATGAAGATTGTATCCATAAATAACCAACTTAAATCCTCGTTCCCACCATATCTCAGATGACGGCGAGCAACCAAATATAAATGTATCTAAACTCAAACCTATCTGTTAAGTTTTAATCCTAATCAATTCATTTATCAATTATATTAATAATATTGTTTTTATCAGATGACGGCGAGCAACCTGGCCGTATGCTTCGCGCCCTCTCTATTCCATATGTTCGGTCAGAACCCCTCCGCTTCTCCAAAACGAGGCCGCAAATCTACGGGTGTACCGGACGCTAAAGAGTTGCAGGACCAGCGGGCGGCGCATGAATGTCTTACCGCTATGATCAGCGAAGGCAAGAAACTGTTCATGGTGCCAGAGGATTTGCTCAGTAAATGCAGGTGCGTTCTTGATGAATATTTATGTATGGATTATACTATTATGATTTAATGATATAATTATTTTGAACATACTTGAGTATTTCTTTTTTATATGATATGATCATTTCATGATACTCAATGGTCATACTAAGGGATTGTATAGGTAATGTTTCAACGATTTCTTGAATAAATTATTACGGTTATTGCGCAATGTTTGCGGAAGTTAGGACGATGGACACATAAGTAAAATCTTGCATTATGCGTCATGGTTTTCATTTGGGCAATGCAAAATGAAAGTTTCATTTTATTTTGTAAACAAGAACCACATATTGCCCTGCATATCTTATTTCATCTTGCAAAAAAGACTAAAAATATCCAGGGTACAAAGACAGTAAACTGATATGAAATGGAAGTGGCCCAAAGTTCAGACACAACATTTACTTTTTTCTTTGGCCAAGTTGATAGAAAAAAAGTCTAATGAATATTTCATAAAGTCAACAAACGCGTTTTATAGCCATTTTATCAACGCGCATTTTGGCGGTAATGGAAAACTCCAAAGCTGGTCCACTTTTGCTTTACATGTTATCTCTTAACTTGAGCAAGCGCCCTGAATAAAAAGGACATTATTTGTGTGGTTGATTCGGTGCGTTGGGGTATCATGTGCTCTTGACCGAAATTGGTTTCCTTGAACTAGAAATGGTAGATGATAAATATATCATTGCTAAACACCATATACTGAGGACAGAATGTCCTGTTTATTAAACGAAGCTGGTGGTTCTAATGTTTTGCATCAAAGATGCTTGTTATTGCGATCCTGAAAACCCCAAAATGACCTTGAAAATTTTGTTTGTACCCTGGTCTCAAATTAAGAGTTGCCATAGAGCGAGGGATTATTAAAACTTCACAAAAATGGTATACTTTGATATATGATCAGACTGATAATTATCCAAACTCCAGAAGTCTTTCTCGAATAACTGGGACATGAAAACCTCTATGTTGTTAGTGCTTATGCATTGCATGTTTGCACTTCTGTAATGTAACGTATTTGACGTATATATACATTGCATTGTTTTACATATGCATTCAATTATTAAACCTATGTTTCACACTATATTTTGTTTTCAGATTTTCCTACATAGAGCAGGGCGACCCTGTCCCTTTGGAGGAGCTGGGCAAGAAGCGGTTGTCGGAGGACATAACCGGAGACCACACTGGCTACTTGGAGTCCTGCATACAGGGCCTGCTCAAGGTAAGTAGTTAGAAAAAGACAGTTCAGGGCCAATTGGTACTTATAACACCTCTCATTATCTTTGGAAATTGAGGATAGCACTGGAGATTTGTTGATGCATTCGAAAAACAAAACGAAATTGTAACATTTATGAAATTTCTATTCGAAATTCGGTTGATTTTCTTTTCAAATAAAATGCAACATATTGTTTCTGAATCAATAAATTTATCCGAAAAACTAATGTTTATTAGTCAATATCGATATGATAGGTTTTTGATATGCCAAACACATGGATATCATTATAATGATTTCACCGAATCTCGTAGTTTCGAAGGCGATTTCATAAAAATCATGTTCCCCTAATCTCTCCAAATAGGAATCTCGCGACAAGTTCAAGGGCTGGGTGTCCGTCTCGTGCCACTTCCCTCACATCGACCTCGCCTACAAGAAGGTGGGCGACGGGCATCCTCTTAGGCTTTGGAAGGCGTCGGTTGATGTGGAGGCGCCACCTGTCGATATACTAACGCGCGTGCTCAGAGAAAGGTGAGTTTGGAGAGGATCTGTTGGTTTCGTTGCTTTCGTACCCCTTATTAGGCATAATTATTTTATTTGTTTTGTTCCCGCCCTGAGTTAGTAACCCCATCTTCAACCATATCTCATCCTGTTACCCAGTGCCTCAAAACTCTCGTGTTTACCTACTTCTGACAGTTGGGCCCTGTGTAAAAGGGTGCCATATCTAGGAATATCATACTCAAATTAAACTAGATAATAATTAATTCAAAGGATTCCTTTTTCATTTTTCCGCCACGGCAATGTGAGGAAGTCGTCATTCTGCGATTACCATTATAAATGAGGGTTTTTTTTTTTTGTAATGAAACGGGACTTTTTTTATAATGAGAAAGATCCATGTCAATGTATAATTACTCGGATACAGTTATAGCCATGACATAAGTTTTGAGTAGGTGGACATATCGAACAACCCGGACGTTTCCAAGGAAATCTACAGTAAAAGTGAAACCAGAAAGTTTGGAGATATTAATAGGGATGTCCCGAAGAGTAGCTTTTTATAGAATATGTGTTACTGGAAAAAGCATGATTTTGTGATAGGTCAAATCATTAGTTCACAGAATATCATAACTGTAATGTAAATCGCTAATTAATGGATCGATAACCGAATCCGGGAACATGACATTACGATTGCTACTCCGTGTTAAACATTAAAAACCCTTTATGTAAATGATTAAGGATTCATACCCCCTGAAATAGGTTTTCCTGTGTAAAACCAAAAGTTATGCCTAGTCATGTTAAATGCATATGATCAGGATCTTTTATTTCCTTTTCATGAATTCTTTAAATATTTATGGCGGAAAAGGATGCTGGGAAATAGGGATTTACGTCTTTTCTTGGCTATATTAGCACCTAATGCATTTAGTTCCTTATTTCGCATCCATTGAAAGCGGAATGAGTTGTTTCCGAAGAGGAAATTCTGTCGACTAGTTCGCGTTTGAACTTAGGAT
The DNA here is from genome assembly GCA_001703475.1 of Hydroides elegans. Classification (NCBI taxonomy): domain Eukaryota; kingdom Metazoa; phylum Annelida; class Polychaeta; order Sabellida; family Serpulidae; genus Hydroides; species Hydroides elegans. The sequence continues at coordinate 32,142 of LQRL01095746.1, read as the reverse complement.
ATTCATATATATTTTTGTTATTCCTCATCGTTACCATGGCACTTATAAGTCACTATCCTGAATAAATTATCATTTTTTCAATTTTGAAACGGATTTGTTCACCCTTTAACTTCATGATTGTCTCTTATATGAATATTATCAGAACATATTATTTATATAATTATAATGATATGCACTTTACAAATCATGCTTTACAGACGCCTTTCGTATGTGGGTTTACTCGAATGGCGCAAATAATATTTTACGCTCATAATTGTTGTTTTGAAAACAAACTTTATATAAATCATTTATCGATTTTTTTTATCTATTCACAGACACCTTTGGGACGTTGACTTACTCGAATGGCGTGTAATCGAGAAGCTCGACCCGCAAACAGAAGTGTTCCAATCGATCGTCAACAGCATGGCGCCCCATCCCACGAGAGACTTCATTGAACTCAGATCGTGGCGCACGCAATTGCCCAAAGGCGCGTGTGTGTTGGTGTCGACGTCGGTCGAACACCGCAATGGTGAGAATATTTATTGTTGATTATAAATGTTTAATTGCCATGCAGTGGCTTTTTGGAATAAAGAATTAAATTTTTGAGAAGATATCACCATCTGAGCTCAATTTACTTATTACACTCATCCGAAGTAGATTGGTAAACCTATATATTCTATAATGATGTTGCAAAATTAATTAATGATTTGAGCTCCACCCGTTTTGGTATGTTTATGTATTTTACTATTCACTCGTCAAATTAAAGGTAAAGACACGCGCTTGTGGAATTTTTCTGCAGCACAGCGATATAATAAAGAAAATATAGTAAACCCTGATATCCCAATATTGCAGGGTTTATTATACTATCTTTGAAAATCACTGTGCCGCAAAAAAAATCCACAAGCGCGTGTCTTTACCCTTAAGTGAAGATTTCTCTAACTATTTCATAGCCATCCGTTGACTGTTATATATTTGATATATAGACTGACCACATTGGCTTTACTCATTGTTTTAGTATGATATCTAATTAACGTATTCTAATTCACATATTTTGATTTTATCCTACCAGGTCAGTTGCTGGGCGGGATCCGCGCCGTGACGCTCGCCTCTCGCTACCTCATCGAGCCGTGCGGCGCCGGCAAGTCCCGCCTCACTCACATATGCAGAATCGACATCAGGTATAGAAAACAACTTATCAAATATAAAGCAATTACCTATTAATTTATTTATATAATTATCTTATGATTAATTTATATATCTCATTTCTATAGCGCTGAATATATAACTTATGATACGTTTTCAAGGAATATATGGCGGGTAAAATGAATGATGGAATATATATATCATATTTACGATAAAGGTTGCTTCGTGTGAAATGTATAGAGTATAAAAAAAAAAATGATTTTGCATTAAACATGTATATTAATTCATTTCAGTTTTTAAAAAATGGTATATAATATTTTATAATTGATGACATTTTCTATTTTATTCTTTGATAGGGGTCACACACCAGAGTGGTACAACAAAGGCTACGGACACATATGCGCAAACTACATCGCTCGCATTCGCGACTCGTTCAAACAAACTTTAGCCGAAACCGACGGACCCGAAACTAAGATATGACAGCTTACGAATGACGAACAGTGACAATAAACTATGTATTGCACGTTCATGGTTCGGTCACAATAGTCTGATAGATATGAGTCCGGATAGATAATAAAACACGTTTCGTGGAGTGCACTGTGATATGTGTACGTATTGCACTCAAGCGGTGTTCGGCTCGATTATGTTGGGAAAGAAAAAAAACTAATCCTCTCCATGTTCCTGGGAAAACTATGTACGAGCGCATTTATTTGCCAGAATGTATGAACTTTGTCGGTCATAATGTCTCTTACAGACCCGGTCCTTGTTGGCCCTGTAGTGAGAATATTACTGTAACATGGCTGCAATATTTCGGTGAACAGTTTTACCTGAAGATATGGCAGACTTTATATGAGCCGAACCTGTCGTCATGGAAACTGTGGACGTACTTGATCTGTACAAACTGAAACCAATTTCCCTTGGATTTAAAGTGGTTCGTTAACGTATTTCGAAAAAGGATGAAAAGCGTTTTGCATAGTCTAAGTGTTATTCCGTACCTTATTTCAAGCGTATTCACTGATAACATGACTGGATGATTGATCAATTAGTAAATAGATATGTCTGAATACATGTCTAAATATTGTTTGTCGGTACTCTCCTTCTGGGATAATACAACTGTGTTCATATTCATTATATAAAGAGATAATTCGAGAAACAGACAAATCGAGCAAAAGCACAATTTGAAAGAAAAACCATAGCTTAGTACTTAATATATCTCTTGATCATTTCTTTCTCATCTGAAAATTTAAATCAACATAGAGTCTATAATTTTGGCAATTTAGGCTATTTTCCTATGAATTAATTGATGTGTACGTCATATATGCTGCTGTAGATTCTTTCGAGTCAGTAGTACATCAGTCCAAAAAAAGGTAGAATCCTACTCTTATTTTTTTACGTGTAAATACGAAGTGTAGACGGCTACAAACATGGAATAGTTGGTGTCTTTATATGTATATAATGTAAATATATAATACAGGTTTATTACCCGAAATCTAGTCAATGCAGTATGTATGGTAATGAATGGTCACTGTTATGATATATTTGTAGTTATGTCGATATTAAGTTTGCGATAATAATTTGACTCAATGTATGTTTATAGATATAACAGATCCAGACATAAATGGATGAGTTTTGTGTTCATTTTACGCGACTTTTTCATCCGATTTTTTCAGATTCTTGTGTGAACTGAAACTTAATGAATATTAATTGCTTACGGAAACGAGTGTATGGGTTGAATCCTATCTTTGTTGAGTCTTTGTACAAATCTCATGTTGCTGTAAGTCATGACGTCAGATATTGTAAAATATCACAAAGAAAAACTAACCCTTTTCTAAAATTTGTCAATTAATGATTTATTTTAGCAAACCTTAAATAGCTTTGACATATATTTATCCTTTACCGCATTGATTGTCATTGGATATTATTAGAAATCGTTCAGCCTAACCAAATGGCAGGTTTATTTTCAGTCAGATTTGTATGTGGTGCTATCTTATGTTGTCCATACCTTATTTTGGATGCGCTTTCGAAAATAAACTAGCTTTGTTGAATTTATGAATTGTTTCATATTATTTAATATATTTATTTCAAAATTGGTTATCTATCATGATGTCTTAATCGATGCGTATAAAAATTAATATGTTGAATCTAGTAAACGTTTCGTTTCTGTTAAGTCTGATATAATTACTAAAATCTTGCCAATTATATAGAAGTATAATTTGTTAGTGCTACCTGTAACTGATTTCTATAGCGTTGTATTCCGTTGTGATTATGCGAGAAATTACCAACACAAAAATCAGTATGCATTTAAAATGTAAATATGTCTTGATATGGTTTTTCTAAGTTGTTTTGTCTGTTAATTACACACTTATTTTAGAATATTTTGTTATCTTTTGTGTCATGCATAGATATAATAACAAAAGGTGAAAGTTATAAAAGCTTTTAATTACTGGTAAGAATAATTTATCATAATTTATTACTTATATTCTAAATAGCAAATCTTTTGTATTTCAAAAATACATGCAATTGGTAAGATGATTTTGTAGAAATTTAAATAAAAACTCCTTCATATAAATCTGGTAAAAAGTATTATAATGATGATTATATTAAACTGTAATGTGGTCACGTTCAAAAAAATGTATAAGATGATAAGTGATCATTATGAATAAGTACATTCCATTTGATTGTCATTTGATATTTGGAGTTTATCCCGTGGAACTGTTTGTTTATTCGATGGGTAGATACATGTGTATTTTCCCCGCCATAAGCTCGAATTTTTACCCATCGATTCAAGTTATTGCATGAAAAATGAGAACGAAATATTTAATCAAGAATTCAGTGTAATTGAATTTGGGTTTGTATAAGAAATTTCAATTTCTTATGCATAATAACAAAGACCATCATGTCGCGTTGGTTTTGTATTATTTCCAGCATGATATGTGTAATTTTAACTCATCATGTATCCAACGGTATTTTCATGTGCTTCAACAATGTATGACTATTGTAGGTGGTTTAATCGTGGCATTGTCAATGCTCATTTGTTTTCTTCTATTTTTTCATATTGACTTGACACATGAGGTTTTATTGTGTAGGAAGAATTATAACTGCTGTGAATTCTTTTGAGTCGGTTTTCCTGTAAAGAAAATGTGAATGTGTAACTGTGTTTGAATGTGTACTCATTTTAACATTATTGTTGATGTTACTGAAATAAAGAATATTCAAATCAATTCAGTTGCTTTACTTGTAATGTGTTATATGTCCACTCTCTATTTGACAAATCATATTAATCAAAATATAAACGAAACCTTTTTTGAAAGGTCAAACCCCAAAATGAGGAAGTATTTCCCAACCATCAACCAAAGAAATTAATCTTTCTCTAGCGAAACTAGAGACCCGATATTACATATAAATTGTATATATGATACCGCAAAATTTTATTTTCAGCGGAACTATAGTTTCGCGCGAAAGATAAGGTTAATGTTTGTGTAAGTATCATTTGTCATCAAATCTATCTCAAGTTTTATGAACACATATTTAATTATGTGATCAAAATATAAGCCGCTTAACCATTAAGATCAACTCACGACTCAACTAACTGCATATAAATCAACCATAAATGTAATAGGCACAATTAAACCAGTTATATTTGTTTAAAAACACTTAAAAATGATGATTTCACTGACGTCATCAGGAACATTCATCTTTCGCGAGCAAAAGTTTCGCTGAAATCGTCGTTTGGCGGTGACATATATTTAAGTGAGATCACCTAACTTTTATTTTTATTTAATTATACTATTGATAAACCTGTTAAAGATTGATATAATCATGAGATTGACTAGATGACCATAGGTGCATGTCTTAAGAAATTGCTTTAATTGTTTCAGGGTTCAGAAATATGTATTATGATGTAAATGTTAATCGGTATAAGCCACAATAGCCAACTCGATAATTCAAATGAGGTACTGTTCGAATAGATGCGAAAATGAATAAATTTAATGGACCGTGATACTAAAGATATGATCCATCTTGCAACTCACTCCGTGGACATAGCAGTGCAGAAATAAAATTGAAAAACATGAGGGTTGTGGAAATATTTCTTATTTTCAACTTAATCACCGCCATATCTGCTCATGTACGGCAAACGACATACGAACAATACCGCTTCTCGGATATTACTCCCTTTCTGGATTTCGAATTGGGTTCGAACCCCGATCCCAATGCAAATGACAGGAGTTGTGCCATGGTTTGCACAATGCACAAAAACTGTCATTTCTTCAAGGCGGTTCCTGGAAGGCATTGCTTAGTGCTGAGTTATGGTTCAATGGTGGGTGATCCGGTGTCGCATGGCTTCGAACCAACAGACATGCTCTACGGAAAGACGAACAGTAAGTACAGAACTTTGCATATTTGCCATAATATCAACAAATTAAGGGGACATGCATGTTCCAATACTTTAAAAAATATATATCAAAACATCTAAGCGTCACTAAGTGTTATTCACTTAATTTCTCCAAGCCAACCTAGCTGTTCCTCCTATTCTAACTGGCCTAGAGCATAAAATTAACATAAACTCTTCAACATCTTATGTTCAATTTCGTCAAATATGTAGCGAATTACTCATTCAACAATAATCAAAACGATGTTTTCAAATCTCAAGCTAGCAAATAATTTATAAACTTATGCACTTTATAAGCTTGTTGAGATCTGATAGGGAAATCTTTCTGTTTTACCTTTCATAGAGGACCAGATCACAGAAGGTGTCCTGTAGAATATATCTCTTTTTATACAATCACAGCTTCCTTTTATACAGTAAAATTATAATTCATATATTGGAAATGTACCATGTAGGTGGTTTAGTTGACGTTCGTTACATAACATTATCTACTGATGTTCCATGGACTGTGGCCAGGCAATTTTGTGAGGATGAGGGAGCACATCTCGCGGAGATTCACAACGAAGCGCAGTTTGATCTCGTCCTTACCATCGGCAGAGGTACGTACATAAAACACATTTATATCAGGGGCGGGTCCAGAGTAATTTGAACCGGGGCACCAGTTAAGCATATTTATGAACTGAATGGGTGGGACACCGCTGTATTTGTAACATTACATATATGGGTCAAATGGGGGCGGGCTCTCAGTTCGGAAATAGTCATTGTTCAGGTCAAATATCTAAACAAATCCAATCTGCACTTCAAAAAAGAAATATCTTTCCCGTTATTTTACGCGAGATTTCTTATTTGCCTATGAACTACAAATCCGTTACAACTGTTATCCATTAAACGTTAATCTCGCTCTTGTTTTCCCAAAGCGAACCTTGGTGGCGTAAGCATGTGGCTGGGTGGCACAGACTGGGGCCAGTGGCGCTGGAATACCAGTGGCGATCCGTTCACTTTCACCCATTGGAAACCAGGGGAACCAAACCGTAGCACCGAGCGTTGCTTGGAGATGAGATTGTATGAAAACGGTGTTTGGAACGACGTCGATTGTGGACACATGGCCACTGCTATTTGCTTGTTTTGATTAATTTGTAAAATCGCGGAACGAAAAGTTTGGGTTCCGAATCTACATGCTGCTGTAAGTTGTTAATTATGAGTAGACTCGCGTGTTCATATAATCATGACCCATTTTCCGCCATTTAACTTCTTAACATGACCTAAGTGCTTTGATTATCAACATGTTTTCTAAAATCGAGCATTGTAATTAAAACTATAAGAATTCTAGGGATCTTCGGTGCAGTTAATGAAAAATAACTACGAACTAAAACTATTTGTTGTTAAATTAAATGTTTCATATCGCAAACATTTGTTTTATTATTTGAAAAAGGTATTAACCATATTTTTTTTTGGATAAAAATTATCTGAGATTATATACCCGTGCGGTCAAGCTTGGTATTGTTGTTGCTGTTGAATTGAAAGAAAATGCAGCAATCTATTGATCACCATCAATATTGATTCGACGAAATGTTCAATCAATTAAAATATATTTAAGTTAGTGAATCCATATCAGATTTATTATTATGCATCAAATAAGAATAAGACAACTGTTTAATCGTGTTTAGATATGTAATCATTCTTAATATCATTGTTTATGCAAGTAAATATAGAAAATACAAATCATCAAAGTGTTTTATTGGCGCTGTGTATCAACATATCGCTCCAAATTTTAAAACTATAACTACTTTGACAATACATCGAAAACAAATCCTGGATCTTTTATCCACATGACATTTTACGCAAGGTACCAAGTTCATTGCTCCGAAATTACTTTAAAATCTTAATTTAGTGTTATTTGTATGATATGTTCAAATGAGCTTTTGTGATTTGTTGTTTTTATCTTTTATCTTTTCGCATTTTCCAGTTCCAAACGCCTGAAGTGGTAAAATGTAAAAAGATCACCGACATCTGAAAACAAATTAAATATGATTTTATTAACTAATTGGCGATACACACAGCAATTTATTTGTTGTTGATTTTGATTAATCTCACATTCAACATTTACCGCTATATTCTCGTGTATTGTTTTCTGATAAACATGTTTTCGAAACGAAACAAACTATCGATGTATAAAATCTAAATAATGTATTATCGGTTGGCAAATACTTGTTTAGAAGTAAATTAAATAATTGTTTTGTTGAGCTTTTGACGAAAAATAGCAATAACCAAAATAGTGGTTACTTAATGTCTTTTTATCATAATAACAAAATACACAGATTCACATTAAACCAATAAAGTATTAACCCCACTCACCACCCTGATGAAGCGCCCTATCCTTGGGAATCGGTGCATTTGCATCATCCTCACACCATTCCACATCACTCGGCTTCCCACCATTTGCCAAATCCACCTTTCGGAGCAAAACGATTCATATATCTTTGCATTTTTGTAAGTTTTTATCGCCGAAATGTCACCAATAAAAAAACACACGGTCCAACTCGGCAAGACTCCCATGGGGCCTATATGTAAGTACCCCAGAAGTTCTTACTCGATGCGGACATAGAAAAGATGTTACACCGACGTCGTGGACATAGATAAGACGTTGCACCGACGTCACATACACAGGAAATACGTTGCACCGATGTCGCGAATAAAGTGCTTCAGACGCCGGAACGTAAAAGGACGTCAGGACAACTTTTATTTGGGCCTTGGGTCATTCTCTTAAAGTCATGTCCGAGTGCGATGATCTATTAACGACCCTTACCGATTGGTGTACATCGTAACTTCTATACGATCGTAAATTTTAAAGAGATAATTAAAATAAATTCACCTTCTTAAAAGCCGTCAATATGTCCGTCAATACTTTGAAAAATGTTTTTATTTTTTCTATTATTATACAACTATTATCGAATATTAGACTAAGAAAGTTGACCTTAAAAGCCGTCAGCGTGCATATCAATACTTTGACAAAATGTTTGTTTTTTTTTTATCTATTATCATAAAAATATCAGACACAAGACAAAAGAAGTCCACCTTCTTAAAAGCCGTCAACATGCCCGTCATACTTTGAAAAATATGTTTTTTTTTTTTTAAACTATAAGCAAAATATTTTTTTTCAAAAATTAGACATAAAAAGACCTCCTCTTTAAAAGCCGTCAACATGTCCGTCAATACTTTGAAAAAATGTGTTTTTTTTTTCATATCTATTATAATAAAAAATATTATCAAAAATAACTATTATATACATATCTATTATAATAAAAAATATTATCAAAAATAAGACATAAAGGTCCACCTTCTTAAAAGCTGTCAGCATGTCCGTCAGTACTTTGATGGTTTTCCTCACATCCTGTGCATCCATCCCGTCTTCCTCTTTGCCCAACATGCTGAATAAAGCGGCCACCTGGTCATCAATGGAGGCTTCTATGGATTTAGCGGCCTGGCGCAGGTAAGGCAGCGATTCTGTTTAAAGATTAAATTTGGGAATTATCTTAAGTTTAGTTCATACCATCTACCAGCTAGTTTCACTAAACGAGGACAGCACTGTGAGCTTGTTTTAGCCTGGTATTGCCAAGTTAATTTCGATCCCATTTTAATGCTCAGAATGTAGGTATTATGTTAACTCGTGACGAGCTATGCAACTCTAAAGTCATCTGGTCATCGATGGAGGCTTCAATGGATTTGGCGGCCTGGCGCAGGTAAGGCAGCGATTCTGTTTGAAGATAGATATACGTTTTTGGGTCATTTGTCTATTTTGGGGACTTATGGGTGGAGACTTTTGTGCTTGGAAACCTTTTGGGTGGAAACTGTTTGGGTCATATTATCTTTATGCAAAACTCTATGGTGGCCATATTCGT
>LQRL01095746.1:10311-22520 GCA_001703475.1 Hydroides elegans | reverse complement strand
TTTTTTTTTTTTTTTTTTTTTTTTTTTTTTTTGCTAACGTGTAGGTCTTATTTTTACTGGTGACAGACTATGCAATTATTATTCATGTGCTCATGGACTCATTATGACTTATTCATGAGATCATTGTGAACACGCGGATGAAATCGAATCCATCTACATTGTTGCCTGCAAGAACAATAATAATGAAATCAGATAATTTTCACTTTATGTCACTATTGATAATTAAAACAATTGTAACGATTTATACAAAGAGCCTACAAAGTAGAGAATAGCAATTCATAGAGAATTGCTGCGATTGACTCAGAATAAGAATATTGTATTATGATGTAAATGATGCTAGGGAAACAATCGTCATTTCGATTATTCAAAGCTATTCGAAAGGGGACAAAAATGAATAAATAAATGAATAATAGTAATGATAATAATAAATCATTTGAAACTTCATGACCTGATAAACCATAAATATGATCCATCTTGAAATAAAGTTCCATATAGAAAATAACTGTAAATGCATAGGATCAACATGAAGGCGATGTTTATGCTTTTGATTCTAATTTTGATCACTGTCATATCTGCGCACGTCCGACAAACGACGTATGAACAATACATCTACTCGTATATTACAACCTTTCTTTCGTTCCAAATCGGTATGCAAACCGATTCCCGGGCAACGGACAGGAGTTGTGCTGTGACATGTTCAATGCACAATAGTTGTTATTTCTTCAAGACGGTTCCTGACAGTCATTGCTTATTGCTTAGCTATGGATCGGTGGCTGGTGTTCCTGTGGCGCATGAATTCAATGACATGGACCAACTTTACGGCAAAACTGGCGGTAAGTGAAAGTGAATATATTATCTGCGTCTAGATAGCAATAATACATGTGTAGTGTTACTTTGGCTTGATGCTTGAACAAACATTTGACAGATTTGTCGCTTCAATATATATATTTGCATGTGAGTTCATACTGGCATATGAAACCGAGAGGCAGCGTTCATGCAAACAAAAAGCTCGAAAATAATGCAGTATAAGGCCGAGGTTACACAGAACTTTTTTAAAAACTAGCGGTTTTAAAAGCGAGCTTTTTTAGTGGTTACACTGGCGCAAAAAGAAGCGAAAAGGCTTAAAAATCGAGGTTTTCTCCCGTTTCCCTCCAGTATTTAAAAAGGAGTTTAGTGAAATACATGGTGTCAAACAAACTCAAATGAAGCTCATTATTGTAAAATTGGCGTTTAAAAAAGCCACTTTTTTCCCCGCTAGCAGTTTTTCCCGCTAGCTTTTTCCTCTGTGTTATAGCAAGATTGTCGTTACAAAACGCAGTGTCACCACTTTTGACTTTAAAAAGTTCGCGTGAAAAACAACTGCTGCTTTGTTTGACACGAGTTTTTATAAAGAAAATAGAGGACTAATAGATGATCAAATAGATGACTAATCCCCGACGTGAAAAACCGCTAGTTCTGTGTAACCGCGGCCTATGCGCGGACAGACGGGATTAATTGCTATGTTTTTTTTATACAAAAGTAACTATCGAGTTTTTTCCAAATTCTTTTTTCGGGTTTTTGTTTGCGTGAACGCGCCTTAAGATTAACAACAATTTAGTTGTTGTTAGTATTAAGTTGTTGGACATATTCAATATCAGCTCTTTATAAACTAATTCATCTTTAAACTATATCCACAAAGGTGGTTTGGCGGGCATTAGCTACTTCACACTATCTGGTCGTCATACGTGGTATGAAGCCCAACAAATGTGTGAGGATCGCGGGGCTCGTCTCGCGGAAATTCAAAACGAGGCCCAGTTGGATCTCGTCATTAATATCGGCACAGGTACAGCTATATGTGTGAATTCATATGTGTTAATCTTGTCAAGCTATAAAATCGTTGTTTCAAGAAGTCCTGAATATGCTTTTAGTGTATCCCAGTGGGTCCCAAAATACTTTTTAACCCATATTTTTTTCCATGTTGGCGATTTTAGAAAATGGATTTGTAACATTTTTTTAACTAAATGAAGTTAAAAAATAACTAACCAATCCCATCAAAAACATTGTCACATAAACAGATAAATATTTGCGCGTTGTAACTATTCCATGCGTCACATTTACCATGAATGTATGATAAATGCATATCTGTATTCAAAAGTTGAGCTGGGCAGTGCGAGCATGTGGCTGGATGGTGCAGACTCGGACGGATGGCGGTGGAACACAAGCGGAGATCCGTTCACTGTCACCAATTGGTTGCCAGGGGAACCCAATAATAATAACGTGCGTTGCTTAGCAATGCAACTTGGGCAAAATGGCGGGTGGCATGATCGCTCGTGTGACGTCCTAGGGTTCGCTATTTGTTGGTTTTATTAACTTGACCACTAAAGGCACGTTTGAATGATTTTGTTATGGCTAAAGGTATCGAGTTATCATATATCCATGTCGATGTCATCAGAAAAGTTATTACTATAGGGAATTAAAGCGCAAAACTGTCGTATACCAATGATAATCATGCTGTAGTATAGAGCTAACCAAACCAATGTTAACGTGTTCTGCTTAGATGATTTGTCCCTGTTATGATTGCAAGTCATGTTGAAAATTAATACAAATATTCACAAACAATGTTATCTGAATAGCATTTGATTCAAATGGAACAGTCGATAATTGGAACGGACAGTTAAATCACAGTTAGAACAATATGCACTATTTCAATAATGCACTCATTGGCTAACGTTTTTGCTTTAAGTAAAAAAAAAAACACATTAATTAATAATTTGATCAGTCGCAGGTATAATATATTAGAACGAACATTGACGCGCGCCATATGTGCCCTCTCCAACTCCGCGTTTGACATTTGTGTAACTACGTGATCCCTTGGGCTAATCCTGATCGAACCTGTTTTATGACTTATCTATGTGGACACGCATTTAAAACATCGAATATGTTCCTATCATTTTATGCACCGACAAATTCTGTCTTCATTTGTTTACTGCCAATTCAAAATAATTGCCATCATAGTCTTCTCAATACTTACTGTCAAAATCAAACTTTTCGTCCTCTCCTGCTTCAATCGTGATCGGTGCTGGATCAGCCAGAGTCCGGATCTCCTCTGCATTCAAATTCCCGCTCTTATCCTTATCGGCCGCCCTGAATGCGCGACGAAGTGTCTCGGTTTTCCAGTCGTCCCTGACCAGCTTGGCCTTGAGGATTTTCTTGCCGACGAATTGAATGTATTCGTCAAAACCCATCTTGGAATCGCCTGAAAAATGGAAATTTGATTGCGTTTTACGGATATAGATTTATTGTGTGATATGAATGATTTTTGGATTTTTCTTGCCTTTGCTTACCTTTCTTACCTTTGCTTATTTGTGATCATTTAAAATATGTGAAACATAAATTTAATCAAACACCATGATACACATACATGTTTGTATGTTAACGTATATTAAAATAATGATCTCTCAAAATTAAAAAAAAAAAACGATCGTTGCTTGATTATAACTTATTTGAGTTATACAAAATAGGTAAATATCGCAACACTATACAATAGGAATAATATCCGAAGTGTCCATATCAACATTGCTGTTGACCCAAGGGAAGGAAATGGTAATGCACAAGCCGAAGGGCACGGGCATTACTTTTTCCTATCCCGAGGGTCAATAACCATGTTGTTATGGTCACTGAGGATTTTATTCCTTTGATTACATGACAATTATTTCTGAAATTCGGAAATATTTATTGCCACCATTTTTATATTGCCCAAGTGATATTGCTCTGCATATATCAATCAACCTGCATATCATCAACCATGTAATACACATTATCATAAACCAACCATCCGTGTCGAACTTATCCATGTTTTTCCTCGCCATGTCCGCCGCATCAAGGGGATCCTTGCATACCTTGGTGTCAAAGAGGAGACTGGACAACTGCTTCTTGTTGAGCTTCGCATTCTTGCCCGCGTATTTGTCAAAGCTTTCGCGCAAATCTGAAACAAATAATGGGATTTTCCGTGAGATGGTGTTGATTTTTATAGCATAAAGTATTGTAAATTTTATACAGCCATTGGCTATTAGAATGTATTTGAATATTAATCATAATCAGGCGCGGATTTAGAGGGGGCGCATCCCCCCTGTTCGCCCTTATTTGTAAGACAAAAAAATTGTTTGCGCCCCCAGGTTCAATATTTTTCTGGATTCGCGCCCGATAATACTAAAAGTTATTTTTTCATTTGTCGTTGAATATTAAGCATTTGTAAGGATTCCGGTGCAACATTTATTATAAACTTGTATGATACCTTTTTGAATGGGTGCAAATGAAATTATTTTTTGTGAAAACGCAACTCAAAATTCAATTATTATTTCACATATTTTTGAAAATAGGTCAAAATAAAGTCAGCAACTAATGGAATAGTTTTCTGGTAACTGACTGCAAACAAGGCTAATTATTTATGCTATAAATATGTATGCGCTGACTGCTTTCAACAGCGACACATATTATTAAGAACTCAATCGCAAACGCTGTTTTGTTATAATATTTCTATATGTATTCAGTAAAATTGTATTAAAGCTGTGATATTAGCTTGTAATTTTGTTCTCCACCACCATCCCCACCTCCACACGTTATGATGAGTGGATATATTTGGTTGTTATTTCTAAGCTCTATAATATTGTATGGATTTTGCTGTTACATCTTACTTAAAGTATTTATTTGTTTGTATTTGTTTATATATTATCTTGTATATTGTATTTGTGTGGCGGCCATTTTCCGCCTAACTTTGGGTTTTCACTGTTATTTCTCAATATTCCATTTAAATCTTAATAAAATAATGCCAAGTTTACGCTTGGCCGAAAAGGCAATAGAAATTTCATTATCTAGTTTGCATTACCATTATTCAACAATCTGCAACGCAGACAAAAATATGTATTTAGAAAAGAATAGAGCAAATATACTTACATGCTCTATCCTCCAAAGTTATTGCAATCTCGGATTCCGATTCTGAGCCAGCCTGCAAAAAACATAGACCTCAAAATACATATAACATGAATATTGCGCTGAATGCTAAAAAATGCATAGAATTATTTTCACCATATATATAAACCAGAACAATATGCATTAAGTAGAATATAATAAAGAACTAGATGGAAGGTGCTCCTTTAGAGCACAACTATCTACAATCTTTTTCTCTTATACTGATTATACATATAGACTCTTTTCAATAAGCTATCCTTTAGTTCAAAAAGGAAAATTCTATAAAGAGACTAATTATGTTATGTTTAATATTTCTGAAAATCTGGAAAAGGCTTGTATACATAATAGGGTACATTGCTACTAAGTTAGTTTATCCAAGTGCGCAATAGTTTAAATCAAATATATCATACCAAGATATAACCTTAACTATTCAAAAGATGCATATATGATTCAGATATGAGGTACTGCATGCTTTGAGTATTGATTATGTGTCACAGTGCTTTTATAGCGACAGCTGCTCTTGCACAAAATACATGTCCAGTTATTGATCGTATGACGTCAGTGACGTAATTACAGTGTTTTTCAGTGAGGCGATTAAAAAGGCCTTTCCTCGCAAAAGTTGGCTCTGTTTTTTGATAAATAGTACCTATATAATATTGTAAATCGTATTCTAAACTACCTATGCTCCATGTATGACATGTGTTTTATATTATTATAAGTATTTCTCGGTGTTTTTCGATCGTTAACACATCGAAATAGGGATCACGGGAAGGGTGGTGGAATTTTCCCAAAAACATCGAGTGATCGCAATACCTGCATATTTTCGTAAACGAAAAGATTGCAGATAAATATTCATATATCCGTATGACTTATACTAATCCCGAAGAATATTATAGCTATTCGATATTTGTATATCCCCAGACGTCTTTAAATTTCAATTTTACACATTAACTCATTAACAGTAATGGAAATAAAACTTGTTTACTTTTACCAACCATTTTGACTTTGTATTCAATTTATTAACGATATTTCTAAACTGCCTGCTATACTGAAGAGCTTTATTTACAATAATGAACTACACTATATTCAGGCGCGGATCCAGAAAATGTTGAACAGGGGGGGGCGCAAACAGTATAAATTATCAGACTGAACCGTGAGGGGGGGGCGCAATTTTATTTATTGGTCTTACATATAAGGGCGAACAGGGGGGCGTGCGCCGGGTGCGCCCCCTCTAAATCCGCGCCTGACTATATTGAAGATATTGGAACGTAGTATTTTGCGGAACCGTGTGCCATATTCAACACGAGTGAGTAAATTTGAAGGCGTGCAAACATGTGTTGTTGACAAAGGGTAAAATCTCAATCGGGTCTGGCCATGGATGAATAAGCACATTAAAAGGTGGCATATTTACTTATCCGTCTTGTAAAAGAAATACAGGAATGTCTTTATATCAACATCCGAATATTGCTTGAAACCTTGTTTTGAAGGGAAAAAAAATGCAATAAAAAGTGACATCACTTGAGATTCTGGTAGAAGAAGACACCCTTAATGACATTTCATATTCAATAAAAAAAAATATGTGCGTAGGATGTTACCTGTTTTAACATATATACTTATTAATTTATATACGTGTATGTAGAGCACCTTCTTTGTATGAACAATCTCAATACCCTCGAAGGAATTTCCAGGGCAGTTATGGATCAAATATTTTTTTCTTTTGCACACCTCCTCCAAAGAAACAGTTATCAATTATAATATGTTAGTTTTTATTAATATGATAAAAAATGAAGAGCTAGGAGGTTGATTCTTTTAGAAGGTATCAAAACCTGATATTTTTATTTGTTCAAACACAAATGTTCTAATATTCACATTTTTATACATATCGTTTATATTTTGAATACTCAATTACAAAAGGTCAAACATATAAGCATGGCCGAGACAAAATGCAACGTCGGTTTGACCGTATGAGAGGGTATCATCGAAGTAACGCGAGAATTAATGTGATCAGAAATGGTATAGCAAAAAGGCAGACTATAACAATAGTTTGAACACATGTACACTGTTATCAAAAAGTATGTTGGATTGGTTATTATAGTTTGCTTATACAGTATCAAATCATTATCTTTGTTAATATAATATGAAAATGTCTTGTCGCTTAGAAATATACATATACGATGGGGAGAATGGAGGAGTTTCTCAACTATGTTTTCAATTACTCTAAAATAATATTTGTAATGCTTTTTTGTAGCAATATGATTGACAGGTTAAATTTGATTGAAGCCCTTATGATTGATTAATTTTGTTCATCATATTCAACAATTATCTTCATCTGGGCATTACAAATCGCATGTACATGTAACCACCATATCTATTGCGGAATTAGAACTCGTTCAACATAAATCAAGTACGATTTATCTATAATCCATAGCGTACAGATGCGGTTTATACATGCACATATTTATTGTTATCTAACATCCAATCTTCATGCATCCACAAATTCGTTCTTATAATAAAGCGTTATTTTCTTAAAAACTATAATTGAATTACTTGTTTGTTCATACATTCTTCTGGAAAGCTTATTTATTCACCATGAAGCTCGTGGTGCTTAGAGTTTGTAGCCTCAGTTAGGGGTTTTAAAGAGTTTCCCAATAAAGCTACATGGCAAAAAAATGGTATTTTGGGAAAGTGAAGTTACACGAAGCATCCTGAACGAAAATATATTTGACAAATATTGTGACTGGTCCTCCCTATAACCTAATGACCAATATATTATAAAATGTGTAGTATTTTCCTGCTAAATGTTTTTTTTTTCGTGTGCTGTTAATAAACAATATTTTGTTAAATATACATGAAATATAAATTCGTTATTTCACAAAATAGTTTTCTGTTCATTTATATTTTTAGCACATAAATTAGTTGATACATTTTGTTATCATTATGAACATCATAATGTTTATACTGCAATTTGTTTGTAAACAACAATTTGTATATCGATGATTGCGATCATTCGATTAATATATATCCAAATACGAAAAGTGCATAAATCTGCTTTGTTAGCTTAAGTGCATATATACTGCATGTTATTACATCGGATCAAACATATGACTTCATTATCTTTAGAAATGGGCCCGAATTTATTGACAGGAGCATGTAACCGGCTATCTGGAAAATAGGTTATTTCTTTAACACAATCACGACAATTTATTATGGTAGCCGGATTATATTACAAAAGCTATATACATGAGTATTTGAGTATTTTGTAATGTGCATTTCTAGTGATAATTTAAAGAGTTACAGTAGAAATATGCTCAATTGTCGCAAGGCATTCGCATAACCATTTGATATCGGATATATCTATCTAAAATCGCAATTTCTAAAATGACTTTAGACAATAAAAAGCAACACAACAGTGCGAAAGTAGGAAATTATCATTCTCGTACAACATCAAAGTCGGAAATTTCATAAAATTAATTATAAGGATAAGGATTAAGGATAATAACGTAAAACGACAGAAAACAATGCTTATCGTAGCAATTATTTTCATATGTTTATTTGCGCATGCGCATGGCCACGTGGATTGCGGCGGAATGACGTCATTTCCGGTCACGTGGATGGATTATCCGCCATATTGTTTCCGGAGAAAAGATATCACTAAGAGTGACGCTGATGGCAACGACGTCATAGGTGCTATTCATGGATTGGTTCAGGTTGTGTTCGATTTCATTTTTTTATTTAAAAAATGTCGATCATAGATGCTTTTGAAATGTGTTTTCATACACGTGTTATCTCTAGAATATTATCTCGACCACCATTAGGGAGGTAAACATTTGTGTACAGAAATATCCATAAATTATCCTATTATTAAAGATATATCCTTATATTCTATGCAAATTATCTTATCTATCTAAATCTCATGTATCCGTTTTGTAAATATGAATTACTTATACGTCTGATATTTTAATTCTTATTCAAACGTTTTATGTAACACAATCCATAGTCTTATGTATCGACCAAAATTGTTTTCAATTACATGTATTTTCTTATTATTGAACCATTTCTGTCTTTGACCAGGATATGCTTCGGCACTGTTGTGGGAACCACAGTCACGTGGTGTTCAACAACGAAGTGCACAATTCTCTCGAGTTAGAAGAGCAAGTGAGCGATTCTGTTCTCGCTTATCCAGTGACACGGCGATCGCAACACAGCTCACTCGGTAAGTTGTGGGATGCTATTATACTATGATAATCGAATGATTAAGGGTTATAGAAAAATATCAGTATTATATGTTATTTTATAGCGTCGCAGTATCGAAGTGGCTTGCACATCGAATCATAGAGGAAGCCCAGTGTCATCCTCTTAACAAGTGGCATATCAATTACTGTCGAAAGCGTCGTTAAAAGGTTCTTTTCATTTACAGACATGGTGATCTCTGACTGGCTCTACCTGCCCGTCATCGAGCTGCCCGGTTCCTACGTGCTCATCGACCTGGATACGCTAAACAACGTGTTGCTAGGGGCCTTATGGGGTGCGTGGCCACTGGCGCTCCTGGTGCTAAGCGCCGCGGGTGTGGCGGGCTTTGTGATTTGGATTTTGGATCGATCCGAGAATACCGATCATTTTCCGTTGTCGTTCATCGAGGGTGGATGGGAAGGTAAGGGATTGCATGACAACCAAACGTTTATGTCTTTCACGCATTTGTTATTGATTCATGCAAGCGAATATGTAATTCTGGCATAATTTACCATTTTTAAATAGTGATTTATGATAAATTGTAAAATATTGCAATATCACTAGATTCCTCTCATTAATTGGTGAAAAATCAAACATGATCTGCATGTGTTTATGCAAACATACAACGTTTATTTTAATAATATATAATATATGCTAAAATACGCTGATTTATAGGGATGTGGTGGGCTATTGTAACGGCCACCACTGTTGGGTATGGCGACCGAGCTCCACGATCTATTCCTGCACGCATCTTTGGATTGGTAATATTTTTTTTTAAAATATAGATCTAAATAATCATAGCTTTCGATCATTGGACATTTTTTCTTTGATAATTTTTTTTTCTTATGGCGGTGCGCGGTGAATGTCGATAGCTTCTAAATAAGAGTTGGCCGAGATAAATTCAAATTGAGACTCCTCTGTATTTTTTTCAATAGATTCAACAAAATTGTTTGCCCTTGTTGTTTACCTTGACAGGTATGGATGCTGCTTGGAATCATATTGATGTCCATTTTCACAGCTACGCTCGTGTCCGCAATTCAAGCCGAAGACAAGGTACTTGTGCATAGTTGATGGCCATCGGCGTATTCGCATCAAGAATGACTTAATGTAAACACTTGAATATATGTTATTGTCCAATTTACTATATAATATTTTGGCTGTTGCATGAATCATAGAGCAGTACATCGAAATTATCCGATATTCATGATAATCGAGTTCAAAACTTGTTAACTCATGCATTTGTCAAAAATTAATATTAACGCTCATTTTCAGATCGGTTCTGACATCAAAGGCGCCCGCGTCAGCGTGGTCGCCGGTTCCCAAGAAGAGCGCTACGCCTTTTCCGCTGGTGCCATTCCGAAATCATTCGACTCCCTTTCCGATGTACTCGATAACCTCGAAGCGGGCGGTTCCGAATTCGCACTTGTTGACCCCTTTTACGCGCTCTACTTTTCGGAATTGCTACAATCGCGCAATATTCATCCGCAGGATATATTACCACATACTGGTGTCCATGGCATTCTAGCCATGAATATGACAGCTGCTGCGAACCAGTGTTTCGCTAAATTTGTGGCGCAAAAGCATCATGAGGCTTTTGGCTTTTTGATGCATAGCCTTGGTAGTTTAAAAGGCATGCATGGTAAGACAGCGCATCACACGACGCATAAGCTTCTTGGTTCTAATATGATTGTTATTTATGTGTGTTGTGCGCTGTTTCTTGCGATGTTGACGTCGTGTTGTATTTGGGAAATCGTGTGGTATCGCCCGAAGTTACGGCGAATGAAAGCGAAACTGCGAAGTCGAAATATGAACGGGAATTCAAAAGAATCGCTTTTAGCAGATAAGGAAGATGTTCACTCATTGTAACGTTAAAGATGATACTATAAATAAGCTTACCTTTTTACTAGCCAGTGCTCCGAACCCCTCTGGAATCGCTTCCTGAAATATTTTCATCAATGTAACATGCATACCATGTATATAGTAATACAAGAAGCATATACTCATTTTCATATCATTGATATATTTTTATTGGATGTGGTTTTCTGTCAAGGGAAACGTGTGTGAACAGACTCTTACTACTGTGAATCCTAATCGAATAACACCATTTTATACGATTATAAAAAAAAATAAATGTCCTTTCAAATTAATTCTTATTGGACTAAATATAGATCCTCTAGCTGCAACAACATTCCAAAGTGCAAGAATCCACACCTATCGTAAATATGCACAATGTTGAGAATTGGACCCGGTTTCGAGGCTAAAAACGGCTAAGTCCCCCTGTCACTTTACATGGTAGACTGTCGTTTTTAGCCTCGAAACCGGGTCCCATTCCCAACATTGTGCATATCTAGGATAGGTGTGGATTCTTGCAATTTGGAATGTAGTTGCAGCTAGAGGACATACATTTAGTCCAGTTGAAATAAATATGAAAGCACATTTAATTTTTTTAATAATCTTTAAAAAACGGTGTTATTCGATTAGGATTCCACAGTGGCTTTCTCGTCGCCACTTGTGATTTTCACTGTGTTTTTTGTAAGACTTTGAAATTATTGAAAGGAAAAATCCCGTCGCTGATTGCGAATTCAAAAAAAAATATCATAGGAGCGATTACATAGGAGCTATTTATAAAATCAATGTAAATAAATGTTATATTTTCTTTGAGGAAATCATAGCTCTTTTGACACGTCGCTAGGCCATCATTGTCGCAAGTGGCTATTATAGATGTCAAACAATGGACTGTAAAATACATGGGAAAAGATTGAAAACCCAAGATAACTAGTGAATGTAATCACTAAAATCGTTGCTAGCGATTTTATGTAAGCAGGGCCTAAAGGTCTGTTTAGTACGAAAGTTTCGCAGCTGAAATTATGATTTGTCGCGCTAGCCTAAAAATAAGATTTTCGCAGAAAGAGTCAAATTTCAAAATGGTCCTAAAATTCTGGAAGATGATGATCTAGTATCTACGAGAAAAATATGTGCCGGATATTCAATATAGCCTCGCTACTGCCACAAATAACGCCCAAAATATAATC
>LQRL01095712.1:0-10924 GCA_001703475.1 Hydroides elegans | reverse complement strand
GCGATAGGTCCTTTGCTGGTTCTCAAGGTGCGAAATTGTCATTAGACCTGGTTTTGAATATGAATGACAATCATACCAAGTTTCGGCCTGCCGAGGAAGGGTTTTCTCTACGTCGCGCATTCGATTTTCCGTTTCCAAATCCGAAATTCTGGCCATGTGACGTGTTTCATGGATCTCGGTTTCCGATTTCGACTGTTCTTGCTTCAATTTCTGATTTTCCTCATTTAAAACTATACATTCCTGTTCTTTTTGAAGCAGTTTCGTATCCTTTAGTTCATTTTCCGCACACAGTTTTTTACACTTTTCATCCAATTTCTGGAATTGTTTATTCAGTATCGCGTTTTCCCTATCGGCTTTGTTTAATTTTGATGCCATTTTCCGACCGTGTTCTATTTCTCTGCCAACGAGATCTTGCCATTGTTCACAATCGTCTTGAAGTTGTTGATTTTCTACTTTTAATTGTTCTATTTCAGCAAGCAATTTAGGTTTTGATTCTGAAGCGTCGGTCAAATCAACAGGAGCAATGTTCATTATGTGGGGGCGCACAGTATTAAACCTCGGTTTAGGCATCAAATTTGGCAATTCCTCGTTTTTCACGTTAGCAAATGGAAGTTCACTTACTAGGTTCTTGTGTTGACGGAATGCTGTGAGCCGGATGTAGTCCTTGTATCTCCTATTCGCAGATTTCATAGGTTTCCTAGACCTTGTTTTCTTGAATTCGCACCATTTCGCGACATGAAATGGGCTGTTGCATACGAAACATCCGCGAGGTCGGTAGAGATATGGTCTGTTTTGCGATCCTGGATGACACATGTTGAATTTCCAATGTCGAGTTGACAGCCGGGGTCACTGTCCTAGGACAGCCTAGTTTCACTTTTTTTTTATTGTTAGATTTCACACGATTGCTTCTAAATATCCGTTGCTGGGGGTAATGCTGCTGATTCTGGGGTGTTGCTATTCTGTAGAGTCTACCGTTGTTCATAGAGTCTATTAATTCACGCTATTCTTCAAATATCCCATGCTGGGGGTGATGCGACTGCTTCTGGGGTGTAGCTATTCAGTAGAGTCTACTTTTATTCATAGAGTCTATAAATCATCCGCTTGGCTTAAAATTGTATCACTATCCTGCTTGGCTTGCGAAAGGTACGGGATCTGACGTTAGCTAAAAAGTAACGCCGATGACATCTCCACCATATATATCACAAAAAGAGTCTACTTTTATTCATAGAGTCTATAAATCATCCGCTTGGCTTAAAATTGTATCACTATCCTGCTTGGCTTGCGAAAGGTACGGGATCTGACGTTAGCTAAAAAGTAACGCCGATGACATCTCCACCATATTTTTATGTTCCTTGTCCCCTTGGCCTCTTTTTCCTTTGTCTTTTCAAATATTATGCTAAACTTGCTAGAACAGTTACACATTGAAATATAGCTTGTTTTCATAATTTATTATATAAACGTCTTTCATTCGATACATTTCTATGAAAATTTGAGAGAGATTTGGTGTCATCAGTCCATTGGATACAAATTCATTCGATGAATATGATTCGGAGTAGTTGCCTTATATTCATGTTTGTTCAGTAAAACATGAAATAAAACAGAAGAAAAGTATTTAATATATTCACATATACGAATCTTCAACGATATCAGTCTGTTTCTGAGATACATTACATTTAACGGTCAACTCTAAGAAAATCGAGGACAAAACTATATCTCAGTGATAAAAACGCAGCGAGAGCTTCTTCTTCGAAAAATAATACAAGGAGTCTAACGATACACATGAATAAATTGGAAAAGCCAACAGCAAGCCGCTATGAGCAAATACTTAACAAGATATTTAATTTCATATTAACAGAGTTAATTTTAAATTGGTGACAGAATAATGAATATTTGAACCTAGACTTGTAGCAAACTATCTTAAGGTAAATCGATTTCTAACCATGAACGTTGTCCCTGATATGTATAAAATGCAATATAAGAAATAAAAAATCAGTCGAACTATATTAAAACAAACTGAATCTGATTCGAAAACGGTATCCAGTTCAGGATAAAAAGGGTACATGGTTAAGTCAACCTGTTTTCACAATAACAAAAATGTATAATTTTATTTGACTTTTAGCCACTTGATTCGATCTCTCAAAAGTTGTTTGACATGGATTGAATTCATTATATCATACTAAAAAGACAAATATCGTATAATTTCAAAGTGGATACAGTGATCTATATTGCTTATTAAGGAACTGTTATCTTTAACTCAATGCTTGTAAAAGTAAATTATATCTCATATACATGTTTGAAAGTATGTTGGAATCCCCTTTTCACGAAATATCATGTATCTATTCATCTATTGTTATGTTTTTCTTTCCTATAAGATTATATTGTAAAGGAAATAACACACAAATACAAAATGTATAAAAATGTTGCATTGTTTTACATTATATACCGTAATTACCGGTGTATAACCCGCGGGTTATACACCGATTTTACAAATAAAACACCCTGATGCGGGTTATACAACGGTGCGGGTAATACACCGATTTTGAAAACATAAAATGCTCTATTTTGGATTTTCATGTTAAATAGGGTTAAATTGTGTTATAATTAATCGATACAATATCGGTTAAAATCTTTAATTTAGCCTTTTACTATGTCTTTACGGACTTTATAAGGAAAAAATAATTACTGCCAGCATATATAAAGCTTTTGCATGGGGTTATAGGGTAAAATTTGCAATTTCCGGAAAATGATAAATTTAGGGTGCGGGTTATACACCGGTGCGGGTAATACATCGGATTTCAAAACATAATTCTTGATTTTCATGGGGTGCGGGTTATACACCGGTGCGGGTTATACACCGGTAATTACGGTACACATGAAACATGCACTCGCTGAAAGAATGTGTACCTCTCGCCTGGATCTAGGCCAAGCATAACTACGTCACGCCATCTTTTTTAAAGAAGCCTATTGTAGGAAAATCGGTTTCCGCATTTTAAAATTTATTAGATATAATAATTTTTATACTCTATATATTATCTTCGACTTGAATGCAAACCTTTGTCTACTTGTACGTTTTCCTGTTTGTTATCTAATATATGTCTTTTGTTCCCAGCAACCATTACTGCATCTGTACCAGCTCCGTTTATGTAACACCGTATCCTAAACTTCTAAGTTTCAATAAACGTATATGTAATGGTTTTACTTTATGTTAAAAAAGATAATTAATAAGTTTACTTTTGTATGAAAACATAGTGAAAACAATGATTTATTATATATATTTTTTCTAATTTCATGCTTATCAGACCATGGCGATCCTGAACCCATTGAAGCACGTGGACCATGAGGTGATGCAAGACACGGACATGGCTGGACCACTCGTCTTTTGCTTCGCTTTCGGTGGATGTCTTCTCTTGGTAAGTCATGCTGTTTTGTGTTTTGAAAAGAAAGTCAAAATATTTAACTTGAGACACATTTAAATAGCTAAGGTGTAGATTATCAAGTTAGATTGTTATATGTCGACCTTTCTAGATGTTTATCCTGGTTAATATATAACAACTAACTCAATATGGTTGCTTTTAGAGCATTCTCGAAATATTCTGTTGTTGAATGAATGCAGATATTAACTTGATACCGCTTCATCAATTATTTGCCATTTTCATATGAAAAACATCCCGTATTGCCTCCAAAATGTAGGTACCGGATAATTTATTTTCTAAACCCCCTTTTCACGCAGGCTGGCAAAGTACAGTTCGGCTACATCTACGGCATCGGCGTCGTTGGCTGCCTGGCCATGTACGGGCTGCTCAACATGATGAGCGCCAGTGGCGTCTACCTGAGTCAGATCATCAGCATTTTGGGATACTGCTTGCTTCCAATGGTCATCTTGTCGTTTGTCGCCATCATGTTGTCGCTACAGTGAGTGTCCTTGTATTAATTTGTATACCCATGAAGAAATATATACATGTATTTAATGACATCCATCTTGTTTGACGAGTTTACAACGTTTAAATTTTAGTATCTTTACCGGTTAAGCCCACCTTTGCTATATATTCATTTAACACCGTATGGTTCTTTTTTCATGTACATTTAGTGTATTTTGTTAAACTAAAATTTAATGTAGTCAAATAATTTAGATACTTGTTTCAAAACTTAAAATGTGGCCTATATATATCTCACATATGCCCATACCAGTTGTATTCTCATGTTATCAACCCTGTGTTCTCTTCCATTTCCAGGGGACTAGCGGGTATAGTTCTCACCGTGGCCTCCGTATTATGGTGCAGCATCTCAGCCTCCAAACTCTTCGTTTCCGCCCTTGCCATGGACGCCCAACAGCTTTTAGTCGCCTACCCCTGTGCACTCGTTTATGCCGTCTTTGCACTACTCACTGTGTTTTAGTATCCGTTACATGAGGACATAGTTGTTCCAATTTAGGCCTTGCGTTATGTGTTGTATCATTAGAAGATATTACCCCGGTAGTGGAATAGTATTTACCGGTACTGTGTGCGGAAGATGATTAAGTAATTTAGTAAATTCGTAGTTAGCAGATTATATCTTTGAATATACACTTTGTATTGTGTAAATACCAACGGGTTATGTCTTTCATTTTTGTTGTCCATAACAGCGCTAGTAATGTTTTTAACAAAAAAAAAATCATGAAAATAGGTTTAATTTATATTTTTAATTCGTTATGTGGTAAAACTTATTTTTGTCTGATGTTAGATTTCAAGCTTTCATGACATGCAAGACGATTCACGTAAAAATCAATGTTATTGCTAAAAGCACATTTTTTATTTTAGACTATTATTTAAGAGCTGATGAAAAGCCGACTCTATTTTAAATATTTAAGGGGTATCTTTAGTAAGTTGATATTATATTCAATAAGCCTCATTATTACAGATGGGAGAACAGACCAAAGTAAAACAAACGATTTGTTATTTCTGCATTTATTCAATGAAAGACCTAACTGTCCTTCTTTCTTTTATGTTGTAATCAACTTACGAGACTCATTTACAAAATAAAATTGAAACATATATAAATATGTGTGTTTAACATTTTTGTTGTTTAGGCGAAACCAGTTTATAATAAATACATCAGCAGAAATACATCGTGGCGTTATATCGTGCTATGCCAACACCTTACATGTTCATTTGCGTTCGTTAACGTTAACAAACAAAGAAACAAAGTATTAATGACAAACTTAAAATTAGTAACCAAATTAAAACGATTGGAAATTAAACTTTGATACATTTAATATTTTTCACGATTGTGACCTCATGAAATGTATTAACCAAAGATGAACAAAATAACACTTCAAGCTATGTATGCCTGCATATATTGAAACTTCTAATCAAAAACTCATGAACACAAAAGTTTAACACACTTGGTATACTAAAGGTCGGGTTTAAAATGCAATATCTAGTGCCAGGTCTTGAAATATCAAAAGAGCAGAAAAATAATCTTCAATATAAATTGCGCAATTATCAAAACTTAATATATCTATCAATCCATAATCCCGATTATATTGAAGCTTCTAACCTCCACCCATATAATATCAGCATAGCTGATGCATTCTTAAGCAAATTAAAAACGCAATAAATTACTGTTCAAAGATTCTAATCTATCACAATATGCAGTATTCAGGTTTTTATTTAAGAACCACAAGTAATTATTTGGGAAAACATTTACATTTTTGTTCAAATACAGTGTGTACATGGTTTTTATTAATTTCGCTTATGTGAAATGGTTCGATTGCTTGAAAGAGGAATGTAACCAGAAATGTAACATTTCGCACCTATCTTCAATAATTAAGAATGGCGAAAAATGATTTAAATTAAAAATGGCAACAACAAAAAATGATAAAAAAGAAAATTCCTTTGTCAAGTTTGTGTGATGCTTCTACCCAAATAAAATTAAAATAATTGAAGATTCATTTATCACCCCTACTGTCGATTTACCGTAGGTGATGCCGTGAAATTTAATAAAATATACGATTCTCGTATATATAGGATTATTTAAGTTAATATGTTTAAATATACCGGTATAACGATATCGTCTCTCATCTTCAATGTAAAGCATTTAATATCGAAGATCACACAATGACTAGCTTTCAATTAAAAAGACACTGAGGAAACCCACGAAATCCCATTTCGATCGTGTTCCCCTATCCCCCTGGTGTCCAATGGAAAAAGGTCGTAACTGACATTTTGATGAAACTGAGTAAAATGGATTTTTCTAAATCATTCTAGAATTAAGGCTACAAACGATATTCTACTATTCTAAGTTTACGCCATTATTAAAGTCAATATTATACATTTTATACCTAATATTTAATTGTTTATAAGTATATCATTGTGAAATAAATGGGAAAAATGTAATATTTTTGTACGAATCAAGGCTGTGTGTTTTACCTTTCTCACGTTTTTAAGTGTTAAACAATATAAATTTATACTTATAAAAGGCAACAGTGAATTAATGAATAAAAACTGTTTTATATTTATAACTCTAAAGCGCAATACAAACCAATTAAGGAATATTAATTAAATGTGTGACTTTATTTTTATGGCTGATTTGAGGCAGATTTCTAGTCACATGATCGGTAACGTGACCTATATCCGCGCCTGGGATAGGCTGAGAACAGTTACGACCTTTTTCCATTGTATAAAAGAGGGCGGTAAAAAAATTCGTGTAGTTGCGACCTTTTGCCTATGTAAAAATGGGCTTATACGTGCACTTAGTGCAACCCTGGTAGGCTTAATACATGCGGAATAAAATCCTGATTACAGATATGCCCTTATCTCAATTTTGACAAAAATGTAGTTACGAGCTTTTTCCATTGGACACCAGCCCCTTACTCTAACAAAATTTACAAAATATAGTTTATATACAATTGAAAAGCTACAACAATGTGACAAATATATAAAAATAATCTATAAGATTTACCATTAAATTAGATTGTAACTATAACATTGAGAGACATAAATATTACATGCGTATACATTTTGGAAGAGCTCTGTGCATAATAATTGATTTCTACATTACTACAAGTTTAACATCAATGATATTCAAACATACTTTGTATCTTTGTATGATATTTCATAATCGCACGATATGTCAACAATATATTCTAATATAACACCAGTAACTACTTTGAGAATTATATTGCTGTTCTGTGAATCTCAATATTAAAATAGTTCACCGTCAACAATTCAGTTGTAAATAACAGCTCAGGGATCACTTTACCTGCCAATCACAAATGTTATTGCAAGTAAAAACTATTTGTCAGTAATCAGCATCTTATACCATCTTATCATACATCCAAAAGTAATATGAAGCTCATCAAACAATTTTAATAAATCATTAAATTTCAGTAAAATGTTATAATATAACATACATGCTCGCACAGACTTTTCATTGCCGATTAGTTAAACCCGATCTCTGGGACTTTTCAAGGGGTTCTAGGACTCTAAACGGACCCTGATTATATTTTACGAAAGTTGCTTGTTCGATTCGTCTAGATCAGCAATGCACATAACATTATTGAAATAATCCTATATTGTCCCGGAAAAATTGATGTAGTGCTATATACATTTGTCAATGTTCATCGCAAGTTGTCAGCACAATTAAAACCATCGCATAATACAGGCTTCCATTCATCGCATATAGGTCAAACATACGATATAAAATGTACATGCATATAAATATCACCTAAACACTTCATTGCAGCTCTTTGAGCACCGTGTTAAACTTCTCTTAAACAAAATGGCAATGCACCGGCCCTTGAAGCAAACTTATCTCTGCCTATACACAAACATCCATCCCCTACCCAGTCGCAAACACACATCCTCCTTAAATAACACTGAAGGTTCAGTCCTTAAATAGTTCCCCTTCTGCTTAATGAGCGTAAAATTTATGTCGCACTGCCATGCCTGTTTACATTAACCCATCCCTCCTTACTCATCCAACCCACACTACACCACCCCTCCTTCCCTCTCTCCTCGGAAAACCCCTAAAGCATTAGGCCATCATATTCCCTGCCCTATCCCAACTGCATTAAAAATAATCCAGTTTTGCAAGCCCCTTATTGCAATCCCCAAAAGAATCATGACTTTGAGTTTCACTCTTGTTCTATTAGTGTGGCGTTCAACTTCTCATACCACCATTTGTGTTTACACTGTAGATCTCAAAACACCAACACTCCATAACATCCCTCCCTCCCTTAACCGCCTAAACCAATCACGACTTTGAATTCCACTCCTGTTCCACTAGCGTTACATTCATCTTCCCATATCTACATTGATATATTATTCCCATTACACTCCCAACATACCCCATCCCTCCCTTAACTTTTAAATAATCACTACTTTGAGTTCCACTCTTGTTCCACCAGCGTCGTATTCATCTTCTCCCACTGCCCATTTTGTGGCGTACTACCGTCCTCCCATTGCATACCCTCCCCATTCATACATTGCTTCTACCATTCCTCCTCTTAAACCCAAACGCCTCACTACTTTGAGTTCCACTCATGCTCCACTAGCGTGGCATTCATCTTCTCCCACTGCCACTTCTGAGAGGCACTTCCGGTGTCGCACTGCATCATGAAGACCTCGCGCTGCTGCTCGTCGCTGTCCAGGCACTGGTTGGAGACAGGGTGGAACAGCTGGTGCGTTTCCTGTGAGTGGTTATTAACACATTTATAAACGAATTAATAGGGTGATTGTGTTAGATCATATGGATTATTTCATGTCTCAACGAAATCCCTCGTACCCCCTGGCATTATACGACAAATTTATTATGGTACACACTAAACTGCTAAAAAAGAGAGAGATTTTTGCATTTTTTGAAGGACATTTTAAGCATCAATATAAGTTGTCCTACTAATTCGAATATACGTGTACAATCATCCCTGTCAATGTCACCTGAAAGAATATGCAATCAAAAACTTAAAAGAGTTCAAGATTGCACATTAGATGCTTATTATTTGACGAGCATACACTGTTGTATCTTATCAACCGTTTATTTTAGAAAATTATTTTATAAATACTAACAGGATTATATTTAAAGTGCTGGTTGCCCTTCATGCCGTGGCACTGGTATAATATGACGGGTGCTTTATGTATTGACTGCGACGCGTCGAAGCAAACGGAGCGCTTGTGCGGCCGGATATCGTGGTGCCAAGACAGCTCCAGTTTCTATATTTGGAAGAAATATTCAAAATGAATAAATACAGTCAAAATTCCTCGAACTCATTTCACTTTAAATGCATGTTAATTGGAAGCAAACGTAGCCTTTGCGAGTGTTGTCAGTTTTACTCTTTCGAAATTAGGAGACAACGGTTTAGTCTGATTTCGATGATCGGACATTAGATCAAAGCCGTGTAAGTTTCTATCATAGGAAATCACATGACTAATTTGATTTTGTTACAGACGCGGTCGTTCATTGGATTTTTAAATAGAAATTTTAATTAGCAAATCATATTGAATGATACCTGTTCACCGCCAACTGGCTTGTCTTTATTGCATGTCTCTAGCCCAAACTTGTCGTTGGCGTTTTTAAATTTGGTGTCTACGCATAGGTTATTACCGAGATTACGAAGCTGAAACAGTTGAAATAACATTCGATAAATAAGCAGACTATTGCATGTTTAAAACAATTTCGAAATTCATTACGAATTAAACTCATTCGCATTTTTGCAACGAAATATGACTTGTTGCATTGACCCGTTGTTTAATAACACATGAGTAATTTGACGAATTTAATCAATAGTTCCAACACTATTCCCTTTTCGTTAATTGTTTTGCGAATATCTTTATTATTACGTTTTTGTTCTTAAGTTCTTTGACGATTTAATATTCCATGAAGTATATTTCGTAAATATCCATTTCGCAAACTACCCCTTCCTTACCTCTCCCTCGGCCAGATTAGGCGGTTCAACCGGCGGATAATGCTTGGGTAAATCAAAAGCCACTTCGGTCATGAACCACTTGAATGGTTTACACTGGAGTCGCGTACGAATCGCTTTCTGTTCACTAAGGTCGCCCGCGTCGATTGTGCGGTAATGCGGTCGCCGCTTGTATAAATACTCAGCGTATTCGTCCATCCACACTTCCGCTACGCGCTTGTAGTTCTGTATGATGAGCAGAGTATAAAAAATTAGTGCATTGATGTTTCTAAAAAAATGTATGTAAGAGTGTTACAATGTTTAAAATTGTGTTTATTTCTTGCATGAAAATCAAAATCATGAATTATAAGTTGTGGTTATTCAATGTATCGGTATACATAAAGAACTCATTACGTTGAAAATATATTGTTACATTTTCTAAGAATAATGCAATCTCATATCCACAAAACTATCTTATAAATTAGCATTTAATACATGTATCAAGAAAATATATTTCTATATTCTATCAATTGTTGTAATATTCACAAAACGGAAACTATTAGAATTCCCAACACATATGGTTAGAGCAAAATGTCAATACTGCGGATTAAGAAGCACAAACACCACTAGAACTACATTTTAATTTAATCCAACACCATGAATATTCCGACGGGAGTCAAAGCAGAAACATTAAATATATTTCATACAAAATGGAAATTAGCATGAAATATGTTGGAAACAAAATTGAAAATATACGTTATGTGGTTAAGGTCCTTTACAAAATTATATAACAAACGATAAACGGGTATAAAATTAACAAACAGCTCACTTTTTTACATGATATATTTTACAACATGCTTTTTATATACCCTCTTTAGATAATTATTGAACTTGTTCACACTGGTTTGATTCTTTGAAAAGCAAAAGAACGTATTTA
The DNA here is from genome assembly GCA_001703475.1 of Hydroides elegans. Lineage (NCBI taxonomy): Eukaryota > Metazoa > Annelida > Polychaeta > Sabellida > Serpulidae > Hydroides > Hydroides elegans. The sequence goes on along the minus strand of LQRL01095712.1, from coordinate 110 downwards.
TGGTATGTTTTAAAATAAATTTATATTTGGTTTATTACCGTATGTATACGTTTTCTATTTTACAAATATAACAACACTGAATTGACGTTATTATATACAGTGTCCTTGAA
>LQRL01095706.1:9019-23035 GCA_001703475.1 Hydroides elegans | reverse complement strand
GAAATATAAGGTATTTTTCAAATTTTTGATATATGTATTATCTGTACTTCAGCAAAGAAACGTTGAAGGACTACGCAAAAAAATAGCACATTTATTTTTCTAATTAAGAATCTTAAAGTTATAGTTATCACATTCAAATTTTGTTGCAATGAGACAGCATCGATTATTCCTCAAAACAAGACAAAAGAGGCTGCACATCAATGAGTTTTGCCAAAACTGTCCTTGACCTCCATGTCAAAATGTTCACCTGTACCTCCCTTTCCTTTTTTGTTTTCGCAACCATAATAGATCTTACATATGAATGTTGTTTCCAATATCAAGCATTCCAGCGTTTAACGTCATCAGTTAGACGTTAAAATTAAGCGAAGGATGCGTGTTTCCATGGCGTTCGATAAAGCTTTTCCCAGTGATTTGTTCTTTGTGTTGTACTTGCTCTGCGAATCTTGCAGCACACGTAGGATTTGATCCACTATTAAGAGACGCGCCTTTCGGTGACGGCAGCAGAGGAACCGAGGCAATGTTACATTAAAATCCATGCCCCCATGTTCACATTCTATACGCATAGGATGGCCTGCTCTAAACATAAACCTATCTTGATCAAAGAACTCTGTAACATTTCCTAACATGACACACATTCGCAGTGTGGTGAAGATGTCTATTGCCAATGTCCACCGATTGTTTTCCTCTGTGCTCAACTGTTTGTCGAACACATAGAATTTTGTCAACACACATGTCTTCAGGTGATATGCCCTTATCATCACGTGGATATCATGTGTCACCCCGATGCAAATGAGATCCTGTATAATGGGTTCAATGAAATGGGTAATTCGGATTGCTTTGGCCAAACGGTACCCTTCAACTATGTGGACGGGAAGGGCTTTGATCAAACTATTTTCAACTTGTGAAAATACTACGTTGCTATAAAGGTCAGTATGTAATCGTGGAATTGACTTAGAATCGGTAATTACTTCATGTTCGATGTCATGTAACATTTCATCTTGAAGTGTACATTCTTGATATGGCTTCTGCTCACAAGGAACAGGCAAATAGTTGTGATATGGAAGATTGACCGATTTGTCAAGCGGAACGGAATGCACCACGTCAATGGAAATTGGCATATTATGAAACACTTTATAGGTCCAATCGATGTGAATACATTCGAAGTGTCGGTTCTTTATATCCAGGCTTTCTATGTGAAGACGAGGATGATGTAGTTTTAATGTCATGTTTGATATGACTTTTTGAAATATATCCACATCGTATTCATGTCCTATCCACAACAAAATATAGTCATATTCATTGGGGTATAATGTCTGAGTGAACTCAGATGCGCATCTAACAAGAAGAGGTCTACATTGTGCCGACACACATTGGTCCTGACTTGTCTTTAAATTGCTATTTATCTCTTCTTTTAATGCTTTGCATATTTCATCAAGCAACCAAGCAACGTCTTTTCTTATTTGATCTTCCAAATAGCCCGAGACACCATTTTCCAGCTTTGAAAGGAGATTGGGGATGATTGACTCTTGCATATTTGATGATTTCATTCCTTTGTCAGATGTTTGAGAGGTGAAAAACTCGCGTTCATCGAACCAAACTTTAATCTCTTCAATTTCATTGTTCACCTGTCCAAGAACAGGCATTTCATTGATTGATATTTTTGAACGGGTTGCCCAATCTGTCAACTTTGATTTTGTATAGGTATCCAGCTCATCGTAAATGTCACTTATATGCGTACGCAATGCATAGATGTGACCAGAGATGCCTGCTCTAATGATACATCTTATTATTGACATATTTGTGACTTCCGATTTTTCTTTCCGAAGAACGTCACTGTATAATGACATGATGTGTTTATCACTTGAAACGTTTGCAAGTGTTCTTGACCAAAGCCGTTCATAAAACTCACATATCGGAATTTCATATCGTGGCTTGATGGCACCGCAAAGCCAATCATACAATATTGTTGCATCTTCGGGGCCTACATGTGCAAGGAGAGCGTTTCGCAGTGTCTCAAGATATAATGGGTTATCAACTACATTGTCGAGAAGAAGTACCTGTAAAATTGTGTGCGTAAACAAATAAAACTGAGGTTGGTTAGAGAGCGCGCGTAAAAAAGCACCGTCCGCCGCTTGCAAATTTTTCATGAGAGAAGTGCTGAAAATCATGCCTTCGCGCTTTGTGTCCCAATCACCCTCCTCATATAAAGTGTCAGCCCATTCACATAGGTCATCGTCACGAGCCCAATTCCCCTTTCGAAATAATTTCCCCAACATCTGGTGATGAGAGTGCCATTTTTATTCGTCTATAATATGAAATGTTATTCAATGTTGTCACGATCGTCACATTCAACAATTATTTAATTGAATTCAATCCATTCTACTTTGTCGTTTAATGGTCGTAGCATAAACAAAATTGCTGAGTATTATATCCAAATCACACCTTGTCTTGTTATTTGTTAATATTTATCCAAGTAGATATCCGTTAAGTTCGCATTGAAATGTTATGGTAATTTTTCCACATGTTTGTTTCTTAATATTTATCACAATCAGGAGAAAATATCAATGTTATAACTGTGGCTACATATTATCTACATACTGCAAAATAAGACATGAATATTAGGCTTTGAGACAATCACAAATTACTCAGATTGTTTTTTGATTAAATGACATTCCTTTTGTTGTATTAGAGAATGTATCATATTCCTCAGCATAATTATAAAAACTACATTTACTCAATACTTATTAATGACGTTAACATTAGCTCCGATTTGGGGATCAATAAGGCAGAGTCATAATAGCACTACCACAAGCTTGACTGATTAGATGTGTGCCTTACATGTATATCGATAAAAGGCTTTAAAGGCTTTTACACAATGTAACCTTTTTATTTTCTGCTGTTGATTAATAACAATACAGCGATGTCTTTTATCGATGATTTGATGTTGAACTAATGTTATGTCAAGTTAAATCAAATATAAATCGTATCAAAGATGTATAAACTATAAGATATTTGATACATATTATATCATAATGATTCATTCAGCTTATATAGCGCTTGCTCTATTGAAAACTCTAGCAATATACCAAGGTGGTAAAATATAATATGGGCAAAAAGACATGCATATATGATTATATGAATTACAGAAAATATATATATACCATAGCCTTAAATTAGTTGACAGTGTTTGATAGATTGCCTACTTTACCAATTGATTTAACGTATTATTTCACTATGAAAATCATGTCATGTATATATTTTATAGGTGTATTTATTCAGTATATTGACACAGAATATTGTGCGAGTCCTTTAGGTAAATTCGGTAATTTATCAAGTAAAAAAACATGTTGGGTGATGTTCAATACCGACCTTGGTGCATTTATATGCATTGATATGTGCTATTTATAGGTTTAGATTATAAGACAATCAATTATATAATCTCATGGTATTTGTTTAAAATCATAGGGAATAACCACTGATTAAGATCACATTCCGAAACTCACAGCATTGATCGATTTACTATGAACAATACATGTGTATCCCTTGATGCAACAACGCTTTCAAAAATGAAGAGTCTTCTATCTTTTTTAATATAATAGCTATATGTAATAGGGTTTTATTGTTTTATGATTACGCATCAAGAACATTTTTGAATGTTTATTAGATGTAACTTGGTTAATTTCTACAATTTACTAAAAGTTGATTGAAACTAAAAACAGCGATTGAAAGCAAGCAAAGTAAGATATCTCTATATAAATTACGTCAATGTTATAAGCATAATCACTTGTTGATGTTTTGCAATTGAAACAAATTGCAAATGCCAATGAATGTCTATGCTAGAATATAAGCTGTGCATAATACAATGTAGCGTGCTGAATGCCACCCAACATTTTAAAGTTGCTATATCTCAGATTCTATCCAAGGGAATGGGACCTTTGTGTCAAGAATGGTACAATTTTACTATAAATAAATTTTATAATTTTCAGTTTAAAGATGAACCCTCAAATCTATCGCTAAATCAAAGCTTTTTGTTAAAGTGTCCACTAATTCAAGTTAAGTAAAATTATACTGTGTAAAAATATATTGTTCAAACAAGAATGTATTGCATGATCGTAAACTGCAATTTCGTTTGTACATCTCGACTTTATCGGATAAATATACTAATGCGGTTCTCAAGGATGCAGTTGAAATTAATTACTTAAAACTTAAACCTAATGTGTAATACAACTGGCAACAAATGTTATGCTATATATTTAATTTAAATAGAAGGGGCTAGAATAACATGTATGATAAAATACTATGCAATATAGTCGTTGTAATTATTAAGATTAAACGAAGATTATTGATAAAAATGTGACACATACAGATTATGAAATTGTGCAATTGCGTAAGAACTTGACTACGTACTTCGTGAGCAACATTTTAGAAATTACTAGCATTAGATGAATAGTACCGATATAGCAACTGTAGAGAACATTATGATGTCAATTACATATATATTATGCACTTTTATGTAACTAAGCTGTGTATAGAAAGGTTTTAAAGTAGAGTTATCGAATTGTGTTTGCAATTTTTGTCACAGCTCATCCTATGAGTTAAGATGTATAGAGACATTACAGGAGCAATGCAATTACAAATTTAAATCCTTAACATATATTTTGACTGTTCAAAAACACGAACATTATTGGTATAAAACAACATAAAACATTATGATTTGATGATTTGATATTTATGATGATTTTAAAGGTTTGCAATTTTAGGCTTCAGTGAAACGATTTTGATGGATAGTTATTAGTTCAAAGATGATTTATGTGTGTATAAGCGTTCGTGCATTACTTTGTATTTTCTTTTATATTAATTACAAATATAGAGAAAAAGTAATCATGTTACTATTCATAAAAAACAGAAGAGGTATCAAATTCATATTTCATTTTCATGTATCAGTATAAATCTGTGTTTTATAAAAACTGTCTACTAACTGTTTCCTATTCAAAGTCAAAAGTCAAACATTGCATCTAGTGTCATATTGATTTTTTTTAACACGGAAGGATAGCAGTTTATCGTTTCCTCTATTGAACCGTCAAATTAAACATAAATATTTGCCAATAAAATGGTGTTAAATTCAAAAACATTTTGATAACAAAATGTGTATATACTTATGAACTTATGCAACTTTAATATAGTTATGACGTCAAGAATGCTGCTTTGTATTACTGTGATGTAATGACCTAATCCATTACCAATCAAAATTATTTTTATAACAAAACCATAACACTCAATAGAAATATGTTTACAAAAGTATTCAGGAAATAAAACATATCTGAAAAGTTTATTACATACTCCCTCCATAACCTCCCCGACACCCCATTTTTAACTGTGCATCTTATGGTCACATAATACTTATCAATATAAGATTCTACACAGCAATGATGTTTCACATATCATGCGATCCCACATCCAAATCAAGCATAGAATGCCTGTTTCCATGACTTTCAATAGCGTCTTGCCGAGTGCCTTGTTTTTACGGTTGTACTTGGTCTATGAATCGCGCAGCACGCGTAGGATTTGATCCACAATTAAGAGACGCGCTTTTTGATGGCGGCAGCAGAGGAACCGAGGCAATGCTACATTGAAATCCGTTTCAAGATGCTCACATTCAAAACCCATAGGATGGTCTGCTCTAAACATATACCTATCTTGATCAAAGAACTCTGTAACATTTCCTAAAAATGTGGAAAAAATCTCTATTGCCCATGTCCATCGATTGTTTGCCTCTGTGTTCATTTTTGTCGAAAACATAGAATTTCGTCAAGTGGAACACACAAGTCTTCAGATGATATGATCTAATCATTTTGTGGATATCGTCTGTCACTCCAAGGCGAATGAGCTCTGGTATAATGGGGTCAATGACAAGGGTCATTCGGATTGCTTTGGCCAAACGGTACCCTTCAACTATGTGGACGGGAAGGGCCTTGAACTATTTTCAATTTGTGAAAATACTACGTTGCTATAAATATCAGTATATAATCGTGGGATGGACTTAAAATCTGTATTTGCTTCACTTTCCATGTCATGTAGCATTTCATCTTGAAGTGAATATTCTTGATATGGCTTCTGCTCACACGGAATAGGCAAATAGTTGTGATATGGAAGAGTGACCGATTTGTCAAGCGGAACAGAATGCACCACGTCAATGGAAATGGGCATATAATGGCACCCTTTATAGGTCCAAATGATGTGAAAACATTGAAAGTTGCCATATGTTGTATACATGCTTTCGATGACAAGACGAGGATGGTGAAGTTTAAATGGGATGTTTGATATAACATTTTCCAATAGCTCTACATCGTAATTACGTCCTTTCCACAACCAAATATAGTCATATTCATTTGGATATAAAGTCTGAGTAAACTCAGATGCGCTTCCAACAAGTAGAGGTTTACATTGTGCAGACACAAAAGGGCCCTGATTTGTCTTTAAATCGCTATTGATCTCTTCTTCTAATGCTTTGCATATTTCATCAAGCAGCCAAGCGACGTCTTTTCTTATTTGATCTGCCAAATAGCCCGAGAAACCGTTTTCCAACTTTGAAAGGAGTCTAGGAATGATTGACTCCTGTATTTTTGACGATCTCATTCCTTTGTCAGATATTTGAGAAGTGAAGAAATTGCGTTCGTCGTGCCAAAGTTTAATATCTTCAATTTCATTGTTCACCTGTCCAAGAACAGGCATTTCACTGATTGTTATTTTTGGACGGGTTGCCCAATCTATCAACTTTGATTTTGTATAGGTATCCAGCTCATCGTAAATGTCATTTATATGCGTACGCGATGCATATATATGGCAAGATATGCCTGTTCTTATGACACATTTTATCATTGACAAATTTGTAACTTCCACTTTTTGTTTCTGAAGAACTTTACTGTATAATGACATGATAAGTTCATTACTTTGTACGTTTGTAAGTGTTTTTGGCCAAAGCGCTTCATAGAAATAACGTGTCCGAACGTCATATCGTGCCTTGATGGCACCACAAAGCCAATCAAACAGCATTGTTGCATCCTCTGGGCCTACATGTAGAACGAGAGCCTTCCGTAGCATCTCAAAACAAAGTGGGTTATCAACTTCATTGTCGAGAAGAAGTACCTGTAAAATGGTGTGCGTAAACAAATAAAACTGAGGTTTGTCAGCCAGTGCGCGTAAAAAAAGCACCGTCCGCCGCTTTCAAATTTTTCATCATGCTGAAAATAAGGCCTTCGCTCTTGGTGTCCCACTCATCCTCCTCATATAAAGTGTCAGCCCATTCACATAATTCATTGACACTAGCTAGGTCCCCTTTCGAAACAATTTCCCCAACATCTGGTGATGAGAGTGCCATTTTCATCCGTTTATAATGTGAAATGTTATTCAATTTGTCACTATCGTCACGTTCAACATATATTCAACCCGTTTTCATTTTTCTTATGGTCTTAGCTTGAACAAGATAACACGATTGTATGTCTACATTGTTAATGGTCTTGTAACTTTTTAATCCAAGTAAATATCCGTGTAGTTCACATTAATTTGTGCATGTAATTTGCTCATGTGTTTCTTTCTTAATATCTATAAAACGCAAAAGAAATATCCACGTTATGACATAGTCTACATATAGTCTAAACACTTCAAAAATAAGACACACCATTTTAGGTTTGAGACAATCACCAATTACTCAGATTGGTGTTTGATTAAATAACATCCATATTGTTGCACTTTAGAACATATACTTATTCCTTAACTCTAAGTATAAACTACTTATACTCAATATGAAAATAAAGATAGTAAATGTTAAATCAAAATTGTGGATCATAAAGACATATGTAACAAAGGTACTACCACAAGACTCGCTAATATTAATAAGATGTGTGCCTTATTTTGATAACAGGATTCGTACACATTGCCAACTCATTATTTTCTGGTGCTGATTTGTAACAATATATTGCCGTGTTTTATCGATAATAGGATCTTAAAACTGTGTGAAGTTATATTGTGTGCCAACTTATATTGCGTAAAGAAGATATAGACATTGATTAAAAAGCCTCCAATTTTCATGGTTTTCAACTTAACCTGTGGAAACGAACAAGTAAAATGCTCATAAAATAATTAAATCTTCACAATATATGTGTTTATCTTAGTTATATGATGACAAGATATCAATTATATTGTTAAACTATTGAGTATAGATAACTTACACAGCTATTTTCAACTGTCTTTTGGTTTACTATTGAAAAGCGGATCACTTATCTTACTATTACACTTTGCTTAAAGCCTTGAAAGTTGGTGAAGCTTATATTCAACATTTGAGAAATAATTTTATTGCCTAAGTGTTAAGTGAATCAATAATTTATAGCGTAAAGGCGTGTTCACGCAAAACAATATCCAAAATTTTCGCGTTAACAGAGGGAGTAAATTGCTATGTTTTTATACAAATGTGGCCTTCGAAAATATCAGGTTTTGTGTTTTTTCCTAGCTTTTTCGTTTGTGTGAACACAGCCTAACACAAGAATTATCCATCGACATAGGTTAATATCGAGCAAACAGATTCAAACCTCCCCGGCTATTTTTCGAAACGAAATTATTTCAAAAAATATTCTCAAAAGTTATTGGTCGAAGTTAACTTGGCCGGGGATATCCGCAATCAGTTAGTATTTTTATCCAATCCCGATTTGGCTTATGTTTTATTCTTTTATAGAGTCTCTTAAACAAATTTGATATATATTCAAAAGTATTTTTTACTAATTAGCAATATAAATAATTTAGAGGAATTCATGCAAAAAACAGGTTCAATGATAACTGTCTCACACTATTTGGAAAAGGATATAGATGTCATAGGATGTGGATGTTACTATTTTGAACAGTAAATTGAAGACAGAAGCATTAAAGGTTGATATGAAGTAACAGTTACCTATCTTTAAATGATAATAATTAAACGAATCATATCAATTCACGATCAAGATTATAAATTTATCTTATCATTGTTTCTGCTATTCGGAGATAGCCATATAGATAAGATTTTTTGTGTGAATTTGTAATCAAATAATGTGTATTTTTGTGATACTTAAACGGCATCTATAAATATATTAGCCAAAAGAAAGTATAATCTTTTTTCAAACACATAATTTATTCGATCATACTGAGATTTACAGAGCATATTGTTTCATTTATCCTTCAGATTTCTTATTTTTCAAAAAGTCGATTTCGGATAATTGTTTTGGATTTCTGAAATGTTAAAAACGACTCCCCTCAAATTGTCACCATGCACAATTGACAGTTAACGACTAAAGGAGGCTGAATATGGTCGATAGTCTGAAGCAAAGACTTCCAGCCGTATCAGACGGCACCTCAAACCATAGCAGAACCTCCCTTGAAGCGATCAACTTGGTTTACAGAACATGCTACAAAATGATCGTTGAGGACCTTCTACGCCTCTCGCTGGCATTTGGAGCGGTCTAGCTGAAAAGAGACTCTGAAAGGGTGCTATCTGAGAGGTATCCTATCAGTACGGAGGTGATTGTTCGCAAAATTGTTTAGCCGACGCCGCCTTTGCTATTTCGATCGCACGTTCTGCGTTAGGCGTTGTCAGTTCCCGCGCAAACATTGTTTCATCGTAATTGGACTTATCCAACTACTGGTCGAGTCTAGTGCTTCTGTGGCTTTGACAACCTCATTGCGAAACCGGTAACACATGTAAAAAATCTGGATATCTCGATCCCGATTCGGTGTTTCTCCTTTCATCGTCGACTTCATTGTCTCCCTTCGATCCTCCCTTTGACATAATTGTGATGTTGCTAACGATAATATATAGCTTTTAATCATTTAAAGTGACGTGTCAGTGTTTTTTTTAAATATAACCGGTCTTAGGCACACATGTAGCCTGATCACACCCATTTCCATGGGCTTGTGACGTGGTTTTGGGTGTTGTTTTAAAATTGAAATAAACTTGGAAAACTGGCATAAACGTTACACTCTATATTCTACTGTCCTAAATTATAATTTGTACTAAAAGGTCAGTGACCTTGGATCTCCCGTGGACTTAAACATTGCTACAATGCCGGATGGTCAGTGAAGGGGAAAAATTAGAACAAAATATTCATAATTTGTAGAGAACAAAACTTTTACAACAATAAATTAGAAACAGAAGGTGATATTTTTTGTCTTTCTCACGTTTTTTTCACAACGTCTTTCTCACGTCTTTCTTAAAACTATTTTCTCGCAACGTCTTTCTCATAACGTGTTTCTCACAACGTCTTTCTCGCGTCTTTCTAAAAACGATTTTCTCAAAACGTCTATCTCACAACGTCTCTTTTACAACGTCTTTCTTAAAAATGTTTCTTACAATGTCTTTCTAACAACGTCTTTCTTAAAACGTTTTTCTTAAAAAGAGTTTTTTCACAACGTCTCTCTCTCTCTAACACACACAGCGTCTTTCTTAAAACGTTTTTTTTTTCACAACGTCATTCACAACGTCTCTCTTTGAACGATTTTCTTACAACGTCTTTCTCACAACGTATTCTCACAACCTCTTTCTTAAAACGTTTTTTTTCACAACGCCTTTCTCACAACGCCTTTTTACAACGTTGTCATAACGATACACGCGCAATCATTTTCTATGCTCTATGTTCAGCCTGCCGTTATTTCGACCATATTGTTTTTTTTTATAAAACTCGTCGAGCCTTAGCTTGATTTCTTCAATAGGTGCAACCATTTCGAAAATGTGTGGTTGATCAACATGAAACCCTCATGAGGCACACCTGCAACATGTTGCTATGTTTATAGAACATGGCAGATCAAGATAGATTTCTTCAAAATGTGACGCCATTTCGACAATTTGTGGTTGATCGACATGAAATCTTGACCAGGTACAGCTTCAATATATGTTTATGTATATAAAATTTAAGACCTAGTTTGGTAAATTTAATATGGGATGCCATTTTGACCATTTGTGTTTGATATACATGAAATCTTGACGAGGCACAACTTCATTATGCGGCTGTTAGAGCTCTAGCTTAATTTATTCATAGCGTGTTCCATCATTGAAGACAATTCGAGGAAAAAGACGATTGATGAATCGACATGAAACCATGTTGAGGTTTAATTTCTTACTTCGCATCTAGCAAAGACAGGTCTTGACGGTCTTCCTCATACATTCATACTAAATGATAATATCCTTTATTACATACCTATATAAAGAACATATAAGAAAAAACGTAGAGTGTGATATTTCCTTACGTCTTCACTTTAGCCTCGTTTTCGACTTGTCGCCCACTTAACGTCAAATTGCGTCAATTCCACTTTTCTTCGTAAAATGTAATGCAAAGCAATTTTCAGTTTATTTTGTGAAACAATGGCACCGAATCGATCCGAGCACTTATATTTTATGATCTGCGTCAATATTCCATATTTGGAAAACAAATGACGCATTATAGATCCATAGTTATTAGTCTATTAATTAGTTACGTAATCATCAACAGCCCCTCTGGCGCAATGGATATGATGCTCGCCTTAGGAGCAAGGGTTCCGCGTTCGAGTCTCGCTCGGAGCACACTTTTTTTCGTCAATTTAAAAAAAAAATTAAATATCGAATAAAGTATTGTTTAATCTTTACTTATATTGATATTTGCTATTGATTTTTAATAGGAAATTCTAAGTAGAAAGTTTAAAACAATGTTGGCGCCTTAGATTTGACAACCACGTAAATGTACCGCAAAAATACATATTTGATAATCAAAATAAACCGTTTGGTGGATAAATATTGTAGTTATTATTAAAAAATAGGTTTAATAATAATTCAGAATTACTAAACATCAAGTTTTTAACAATGTATGAAGACAGACGAAAACAATTTTCGTTATGCCTCCACTTGGGTTCGAACCAGGGATCCATGGATCCTATCAAATCAATCAACTACATGCGTTTCAAATCGATCTCGAAAAGGATATTTCCATTGTCAAATATGTCAAACTATGAATAAATCATAAAAAGTATAGAATAATCTTGTCATGTTTCAAATTAAGGATGTTTTTGTCCAAAAATAAATGAGTTATTAATGAAAAACTAGATAGATGGTGTGCTTCTAAAAAAGCACAATTATCTGCAATCTTTTTTCTTTCCCTTAATTGAATATTATGTTTCATAAATTTATTCTTTTTCGATAAATAATGAAATAAGATCCCATTTAATGTTCAATATTTGATATTATCTAGCTAAAGGCCAATATAAAGGCAGAATATACATAGCTACTTTGTTAAAGGTTTATCAAATAATTGAGTCACAATATAGATGTCATATTTCATTAAAACATAAAGTTAAAATAATTGGCTTCAAAGCGAATTGAGGTACTGGACACGACGAGTATCGATTATGTGTCACAGTGCTTTTATATAGCGAGCCTTTATTGATGACGTCAATGACGTGTGCAGTATAAGTGACACACCCCTGTAAATGAGCAAATTAGTGGCCAGGGATTCCTCTCAGTGGTTTCAGCAAGGCGAAGAAAAATGACATTTAAATTTAGGGGTGGGTGTCTTAAAAGTTAAATATCTTTTTTATCATTTATAAAATCGTTATCAAAATATCCTATGTTCCACGTTCGATAGCTCTTTTATATTAATGTTTATATATAAGAATGTGTTATGATTTGTAATATATAGAAAATCGATGCAAGGGAACAGATTGAATTTTATCGGTTGATTGCAATATCTGCATATTTTCGTAAACTAAAAGATTGCAGATAAAAATGTAAACAATCGTTAAGTGCGAATGACGCAAAAAAACATGGCTGCCCAACGCTCTAACCGACTGAGCTAACGTGTATATCTAGTTTTGGGGTGCGAAATCAATGTATTTAAATTAATTTTCTTTATAGAAGATATGTAATAAAAGGAACACGCCACTCGATTATATATTGAAGAGAATTATAACACTCTTTCAGCCAAATCTGAACTCACCCTTCGGGTTCGGTCAGATTTGACTGACAGAGTGTTATAATTCCCTTCAATATATAATCTCGTGACGTATTCCCATTTTATTACATACCTGTATAAAGAACATATAGGAAAAAACCTAGAGTGTTAGTGTATTTCCTAACGTCTTCACTATAGCCTCGTTTTCGACTTATCGCCCACTTAACGTCAAATTGCGTCAATTCCACTGTTCTTCGAAACACGTAATGCAAAGAAATTTTAGGTTTATTTTGTTAAACAATGGCACCGAATAGATCCGAGCACTAATATTTTATGATCTGCGTCAATATTCCATATTTGGAGCATTATAGATCCATAGTTACCACTCTATTAATTTTTTACACAATCACTAACAGCCCCCGTGGTGCAATGGATATGGTGCTCGCCTCAGGAGCAAGGGGTTGCGCGTTCGAGTCGCGCTCGGAGCACAAATTTTATTTTTTCGTCAAACATTTTTAATGAAATATCTAAAAAAAAATGTTTAATGTTAACTTACATTGATATTTGCTATTTGTTTATAATACGAATTTCTAAATATTAAGTTTAAAACAATGTTTACCTTGGCGTCCTAGATTTGACAACCACGTAAATGTAACGCAAAACACACATTTGATATTCGAAATAAACACTTTGTATGATAAATCTTGTAGTTATTATCAAAAAATATGTTTTATAATAACTAAGAATTATTAAACACCAAGTTTAAAACAATGTATGAAGACAAAATATTTTTTCGCTATGCCTTTACCTGGGTTCGAACCGGGGACCCACGGATCATAGCAAGTCAGCCAACTAAATGCGTTTCAAATCGAGCCCAATTAGGACATTTCTTAAGTTAAATACGTAAAACTATGGATACATCGTACAAAATATAGAATAATCTTGTCATGTTTCAAATTTCAGATGTTTTGTCCAAAATTAAAAGAGTAATTAATGATCAAAAAGTGTAAACAAACGTTGTTAAGTGCGAATGACGCAAAAAACATGCTTGTCCAGCACTCTAACCGACTGAGCTAAC
>LQRL01095654.1:15004-25748 GCA_001703475.1 Hydroides elegans | reverse complement strand
CTGCCTTGTTTAAGTCTCGGGTTCGCTGCCAGCCGCGCGCTCATAAAATGCAGGTCACAACAATAAATGTCACGTGGCCTCAGGCATAATATCGATCCGGGTACTACTCCAGGTGTTGCCATATATGGGTTATGTGAAGGGTTCTGTGCACAAGGGCCATAACTGGATATATTTGATGTAAGTGGAAAACCTATTCCGTGGATAAGATAATGAAGGTTTTCGTTCAAGTTCAGTGTATTAAAATAACTCAAAGCATAATATAAATGAATAGCTTTAAGGTACCAAGCAGATTTTTGATATTTATCAAAATCGACTCAAATAATACTCAAGTTTAATTGGTCTATCATAATACTTATACATAATGAGTTTTCTCACTGTAACTTTGGAATGAGTTGCATAAAAACGTTCGTTGTTGATCATGTTAAACATCAAACATTAAACATTACACCATTAATACTGTATGCAATAGGTCACGGTTCACGTAACGGAGTTCAACTCTCTAGGAAATGGCATTTTATTGAGTAAGAACCTTTACGAATGGAATCCTTCATGTATGGATCTATACCTTGTTATCTGGATCCGTCGAGTGGATGATGGCTTTATAACATGAGGTACATGTAGGTGTGTGTAATCGTTATTGGCTTTGTGTAATCAGGCTGGGTTCGAGAGTAGTCTAATGTTAATGTACTTGGCAATGTCGCCGGTATGATTTTAATTAGAAACTTGTGAAGTAGAGCATAAGGCCGCGTTCACGCAAACGAAAAAGCTCGAGAAAAAAACACGAAACCCGATATTTTCGAAAGCCAAATTTCTTTAAAAACATAGCAATCTATTCCCTTTGTTCACGCAAAAATTTAGGATATTTTTCTTTTGCGTGAACGCGCCTTAAGTAAAGGGCAAAGTCTTCGGTGTTGGAATTAAAGAAACCTACCGATGAATGGAGATTCTAGATGTGTTTTAGCGCGACATTTACACATAGTTTCAAGAATCATCAGCATCAGCATCCGTCCATAGGATAGGATGTATTTCACATTCTCCGCTTAAACTTTAATCTTAAACTTACATTTGTCCACCATTTTTTTAATCAAATGCATGATTTTAGCCGTAAATGGGGTCTTAACCGAAATTCATTTGGTTTCAACGAAACATATAAGATATGCAAGCCAAATAGCAATATTATGACACATATGAATATTAGGTGATTATTCCATTTTCAAAGATATCACGCTGCTTCCTAGGGTTCACAACGGTCTCGTTATATGATACTTACACCCGGGGCTATAGCTAGTTTAGGGATTCATTATTGTAAAATGCCGCATGTGGCTATAGATAGTTAGGGAATTAAATATAAAGCACTAATATAAGTATCTATCATATAACGTGGCGGTGTTCGATAATTATCGGTTTATATAAATAATAGAATTGTAACTGAATATTGTAAAGCGGTTAGGTCAGGTCATGGATCTGTAAATAATCGCTACATAAAAACCGATTATTATTAGTATTTTTAGGTAGGTTTTTGAGTTTCCCATAGGGAATACATTGGAAGACAGGTTTGTGAGGAAAAATAAACAAGAAGAAGCTCCCAATGTGACCGGGCCTTTATAGCTTAGTTTTGGTCTTCCTTTCGGGCGATTGGTCTTTGGTATTTTACAGTAAAAATGGTCTTTTGGTATCCGGGGTTCCTCTTTCAATCGAATATGACCTAGCCAGTGTAGTCGACACCTACAAACAGAAATGTGTTCATATCATATAACAATAAGTTATTGATATGACATGGGGCATATCTTACAAGAATGACACAAGAAACCAATGTGTCTTGAGCATCCGACTTTGTCGTGAAATGGAAATTATTGTCTTAATACGTCCGCAACGAATGTCTCAAAGTGATGACGACCTTTTGACGTTGCTCGACGTATTATGAATAGGAAAGAGTTGTGAGTATGACTCACCAACATTTTTCCTGCTGAAAATATAAATATAAATATGTTGCTCATCAATAGCATCAAAACAAATTTGCAATCAATCAAAATTTAAAACGTTGTTGACAGTATGCTTAGAGTGAGGCATCTTTTCACGAGGGCACTCAACGATTTATTCGGGTAAATGTTTATTCTTGTAGCAGCTCTTCCTTGCTTGCACCTTTTTCAGAACAGAAAAAAGATTTGTTTTCGAAAAGATTATTTTACTCTAGAATTATGTTTGTAAATATATCAACCAATGCAGATGTGTCTAAATTTAGTATCTCTAAACGAATCTGTGAGAGAATAACCTTGCAAACATTAGATTTAGTGAAATCTTTATTCTGGTAGGAGATTATATATCTGCTTGCAATAGCTTTTCTGGCTTTCTTGCTTGCAACTTCAGAATAAACATTTTGATGCAGATTAAAAAAGTAAATCGTTGAGTGCCCCTCTTTTCAATCTCATCAATCAATACAGTTTCAACCCAAACTGGTAGAATCGCTACAAAACGTTGCATGATTATTTTCAGGGACTGTGCAGCAACTTTCAACTGGAATGAGGAAAAACAGATAATCATCTTAAAATGAATTACAATAAGACATATATGTAAACAATTACTTGAATGAAATGTTATACCTTAAGCTCCTAGAATCGATTAAAGAAATCGACGATCAATGTTGTAGAACGCGACTTTTACGGGGTTTAATGTGTTGGTGGATTATTTGAACATAACTCATAACATCCGAATATAGCTCTGAATATCTGATTATGAATATGGATACGACTAATCGAACAAATGACCTCGTTCCGAATCACCAATTATTGGTTTCGAATGATTGGAAACAATGTGGATGTACGGTCAAAAAGATGGTCGAGCAGAATTTATGTGATGGATCGCCGATTCATAAAGTAACAAATGCGTAAGTCTTTATAATGGATGATGAAATAAAATATCTAAGGTTGATTTAGAAAAAAATATATAAAGTTAACATAATGCTTTATTTAATATAATGTGTAGCAATTTTTTATTATTTGCAGAGTCAGCATATAACTTTCTTTTATTTGATACTACAATGTACATGCACTTCAACTTTTCATGCGTGAATAAGTAAATAACTCATAACTAACTCACAAGATTGACACTAAATGCGTCAAGAAAATATCTTCAAGATGAATCTGTTCTTGTAAATTTCAACACTGTCATAATAGGAAATGAGTAAGCCAACCTTCTAATTTTCTTTTCTTTTTGTTCTAGAACAAAGAAGTGGTCTTCTATTCAACAATCCATTCCTTTGGAACCAATTACCCTCTATGAAGCTTCAGTGAAAGTGAAACTACTTAACGAGAGTAACCCTGTTCTGGGTGAAAGGATAGAACTGCGCTATATCTATGATGATGGTAAAACATATTTTGAATATAATTTTTGTGAGTTGCCTGTCATTCATTCAAATTGTATTTTGCTGGAAATTTAAGTGGCTCATTGATATATGTATTCACTTAAAATATGATAACGAAAATCTGGCTTTTACGAATCATAAACAAATAATACTATTCTATATGTTTTCTTTGTTGTTTTTTTTTCTGATTTTATTAAGCTATCTAGTACATGCATTTGCAATGTAAGATTATGCCATATTATTTTTTTACGACAAACATGTACCTGTGCGTCTCCCATTGCAAACTAAAATAGTCCATTAAAAATGGACATTTCCCATTGTTGCTAAATTATAACGAAACTTTTTATATTTTTTTAGAAAACGGAACAACCCATTACGACACCAGGGCTGTTCTTAACAATCTGAGAGTTGATCAGGAGTGGCAAACGCTAAGTGGGGATTTCTACACAAAACAGGGTAATAAATATTATAAGCGCCCTATAAGAAACAAATGAAATAAATTCATTTTGTAGTATTACTGTTATCATATGATAGCTCGAAAGGGGCAGAAAAGGGTGGCAGCAATTTGAGACGAAAATATATCATTCCTTTTTCAGCGGATTAATACGTACGGTAGCACATGCGTTTCGCTTCATTTATTTTTCCTGACGTTCATTCCACTTAGCAAAATGCTTTGATTTAATATGATTGATATTTCATGGGTTGTTTTCATTTTTTATTGACACAATGCAATTAATAATACAGTTGAAATGACAATTCAAGCATCATTGATATTGCTCAGTTAATATAGATATGCATAATGCTTCATCTGCGTGTAAGTTATAAATGAGAATAGAGTTACTTTGAGCCAACGTTTTCCATGTTTTTAGGGAAGACTGATATACGCATAAACGTAAAAGCCAGTCCACAAATCGATTATCTCGTTCAGGCGCTTCACGTCCGAGCTATACCATTCGATCCAGATTGGAGACAACATGCAGAAGAGCGAATCGAACGGATTCGCAAGAATGATATAATTATCAAGTAAATAAATGTGATATGATAAGCAAGTTATTCTTACATTTACATGTAGTTTTACAAAATCAATTAGATGTTTGAATTGATATCCAAATGATAATCAATTAAACGTTTAAATTAACGAGCTGATACGAAATGTGCAATATTGTATGTGTTTGAATATAGTTGTTATGGCTGTTATTGAATTATAAATTTAATATGAAAAGTAATACCTACAAAAATGCATGTTTCTAGGCTTCAAATAGATAAACAGTTCGACATCAGAAATTTTCAAATCAACGTAAGTATAACCTTTTTTCTTAATTGCATATCAATTAAATTTCTCAATTCCATGTAAATTTCGATTTGTAATGCCATTATCGTCATCATTTTGGAAAAATATACCTTAGACCTACATGTATGAACTTGATGTGCCCTAGTTTATCATACAGTATTTGATGAGCTTGCTTTTTAATATCATAGTGCATCATTTGATTAAAAATTATTCCGTAAAAAAAAATCTTGAGAAATATTTTCCTTTTCTCATACAGCTCAAGCAAACATCCCATGCCTTTCCTTTTGGCTCCGTTGTGCACAATAAAGTGTTCATTGATGACTCAGAAGATAGCACTAAATATAGAGAGGTTTTCTATCAAAACTTCAACTTTAGCGTGATTGAAAATGCGTTAAAATGGCAGGCTATGGAGCGGGTTCAAGTATGTCGTTTATGAAAATAGTTTATGACAATACATTCTAAAATGTAGACTAGTATAATCTAGTATTTTAATCAGTCAAAGAAGTTTACATACAAAAAGGCATACACCAAGATTCAAGTAGAATTCTATGATTTATCCTACTATTTTAAAATATTTTAATTAATACTTTTGTATGAAATAAAAATATAGAAAAGTAGATTAAAACTAAACATGATAGAAGTCCGGATATGTGTCTACTGTTTATGCCTAAATGATCCTTTTTAACATTGCTTTAGATTTCAGTGCACCACATAAACGCTGTGTTAATCTCAATTATTTATATTCTATCTTTTTTAAGGGACAAATCAAATATCCTGATGAGTCGATTGAAATGCTGAGAAAGACTGGGTAAGTTGTATTGAAATGAAAAATAAATGTTAGATGTGATTTTTTTTATCTCGTTTTATGTAAAAAAGGGGTGTCAATTTAAATATATATAATAAAACATGTTTTTCATCCATTTTACTTTAGATTACATGAATATATACGAGATGAATATGAATTATTTGTGGAATGTATTCACACAACTTAATTGGGATTTATATATCTTAGGGCATGGCCACATTGTAAGCTTTTTTGCTTTAATTTCCTTTCAAACCTGTCTTTCAATGTATTCCTTGAGGGAAACTAAAAAAGCGAAAAAAAGCTACCTAACAGCTCGCTTATTTGGTTCACATAACAAATACATTGGAAGACAGGTTTGTTAGGAAATTAAAGCAAGGAAAGGCTTCCTATGTGACCAGGCCCTTAATCATAAGTAATAAATATTGTTTTAACTTTTTAAACATACAGAAACGTTTCAAATAAGCAACTGATTTTACAAACATGTAAGATTCATTGTTTACCTTTTATTTAAAGTTTTTCCTACACGTTTACATCTTTTAGAATACCTATACGAGGACACAACATATTTTGGGATTGGGAAAAATGGCAACCAACTTGGTTGAAGCAAATAGGCAAAGAAGATATAAAGAAAAATATGCTGCGTCGAATCGAATACATGACAACGCATTTGAAGGACAGGTATAAGGACTATTTTAAAGTGAAAAAATAATTTACTCAACAAAAGCATTTTGTTCACCACCAGGTCGGAGCCTATATGCGCTCTATAAGAATGCTTTATTGATACAATACTACTTTTGCGATAACCTTGGGATTAAAAATTAAAAAAAAAATAACATCAATTTAAAAATTATAGTTATTAGTCTTAGTATTCATTTTTTGAGCATCCTTATCGTTACGTCCAATTATTGTTACCTTTATATATCGCAATCGAATTCTAATTATCATGATGTTCTACAGCCAATATTCCGTTTATTAAAAACACTATTATAAGCAGTTCCTACCCACTCGGCAAGGGTCGTCCATAGTACGTCGCATTCGGACGTGGCGTTCAGAGGACGACCTACTTTGGGCCCGTATGAAAGTTTTCCGGACGTCCTTTTACGTCCCGGCGTCCGTAGAACGTAATTCACACATCAGTTTCGGACGCGACGTCGATGCAACGTCTTCTCTACGTCCGCGACGAATAAAGACGTCCGGAAAACTTTCATACGGGCCCAAAGTAGGGTGTCCGCTCAACGTCCGTGGACGTCTTGCCGAGTGGGTAGTATTATGTAAGTTTAGGAACTGATTAGTAGTCTACTAGCAATAACTGAATCAAATAATTTTCATTAGGGTTGATCTTTGCAAATACAATACTATATACGAGCAGTTCTTCTTACTGTATAAGTAGCGGTTTAATTATTCTCGATAATGTTATATTTAATTAAATAATATGGGAATACCTTATGAAGGTTCAATATTGTTAGGTGTTTATTGCACGAAGAGGTCAATATGACCCCTGAGAGCAATAAACACCTAACAATATTGAGTCTGAATATTGTATTCCCTTTATTACATGGAATAACAAAGAAATTGTTACTAAAAATTTTTTTTTTTGCCATGTCACAGTGGGCGATAATAAAATATTGTTAAATTATATTGACAATAAGGTTAAATTATGAAATTTTATACTTATAAATTATTTTGGATAAGAAAATAATCCACGAGAAATCCATTATTCGAAATTAATACATGTTTATATTGTTTAATTATGAAAATTTAATTTCGGAAGTGCAATTGGAAAATAGTCCGGGTGCAATACACAGAAATATCGCATCACAGCTTTTCCTTATCATTTCTTTAAGTGATGCACCCGGTCCATGTAATAAATCATATTACATATGTTGCATTAGTGTGGTACACTGGGACGTTAACAATGAATATGAGCATAGCAAATGGTTTGAGGAGAAACTTGAAGATCCTTTTATAATGGATTGGATGTTTAGAGAGATCAACAAACGAGATGCAAACTCGCTGCTCTTTCTCAACGAGTATCAGATTTTGAACAACGGGGCATACTTGCAGGTATTTCGCTAAATATGGTCAAATATCAAATTTGCCAAATTTGCTTTATTATTGTCTTATTTCAATAACATAATCTATGACCAACATAATCTATGACTAATCAATTTGCAAAATTTGCCGAATTTCACTTTTCATGGTCACATTTAAAGGGACTAGTAATAATCAATTTGCCAAATGTTATTTTATTATAAACGAGTTTGAACTTATTAACACTGATACAAGCTCGACATTTAGGACATAACAACATTGTACTCGAAAATTTCGATAGTTTTCTATTTTGGTTTGATGTTTACAGTTAATTTGTTATATCATATTGTATTCAATATAATAATTCATCGATTCTCTATTCCAGTCATATATCAATACTGCACAAGGGATGGTTGACAGAGGTGTGCCTGTTCACGCCCTTGGTATTCAGGGACACTTTGGATGTCCCCCTAATATTCACGCGATACTGGTATAACAAGATACTGATTTATTGCAATACCAAGTAACAATTTAATATAAAGGGAAAATTGTTTGATATTAATGACAAAATCTTTTCTTTTGATTATTGAACTCATTATTTACATGTACATTGTACCAGGCGAGCAACGTCGGATCTGCTTATTCATACAACACACACAGTCACAAGCTATGTGTATCCCCTTTTCAATCATGCATATTTTTGTTTTTGTATAAACTGTATTTAATCATCTTAAAACTGCTTTAAATAATTATCAAAATTGTGGTGTTGTTGTGCAATAACAATTGTTTGAATACACTATCAATGGTATCATTCTGTAGGTATTGTACAATCAATTAATCATAAAAGACACATTTTTCTATCTCTGAACAGTATCGCTTGGATAAAGTTTCCTCGGTTGGACTTCCGATCTGGATCACAGAACTAGACGAAGCTGCCCCGGATGAGACTCAGAAAGCAAACAGGTTTCAATGAAAAATATCCCAGATCCATAATCTATATTTTGTTGTTATGTTAATATCTAAGTCCGCAATTGTATGTCAACGGACGAATTAAGAATTCCGTGATGGGTTGAGAGTCCATTAAATATCCGTGTAACAGTGTCCAATCGAAATGAAAAGACAATGCTCTATTTGAAATAAGACATGCATAAAGGGATGTTAGGTATTCAAGCAACGGAATTGCTTATTAACATGTCTTATGATGTCTTATAAAATTCATCAGGGTAGCTACTATAGTTCTTTATATGATAAATCATCACAAAAACGCACTTTTGAGTCGTGTCATATTAATATCTAATGAATAGTATGTTGTAAACCTTAATAAAAATTGAATGTGCTACTTTGCTTTTTCTTAAGCTATGACGACATTGTAACCGCGTGTTACGCAAACCCTGCTGTACATGGAATCCTGCTTTGGGGCTTCAGTGATTTGTATCATTGGAAACCGGAGAGGGCTTTGTTCAATGGACCCGACTATATTGTAAGGTTTTCAACACATTTCGACTTAGTCAAATCTTATCTTTTTAAATCATGATTGTGTATATTCTTTACACTTACCAAATCCATACCACCATAGACGCACAGTGTGTGCGAATATCGTATCGTTGAGAGGTCACCTCTGCCCCTTCAACTTAGGCCACTACACATTCGACCCCTAATGCCAAAGTAAAAGACGCTTCGGCGCTTTTTGCTGTAGGGACCGATGTGTCTCGTGAGGGGCCAAAGTATTTTTTCGGAGGGGCCGAAGCGTCCGAAAGGGACTGAAGTGTCCGAAAGGGGCCGACATTGGAGGGGCCGAAGCGAACCATTTGGTAGAATACAAATTGATGTACAAGTAAAACCAACGAAAATTCATGAATAAAAATTAACTACGATAAATTGTGCACACAAAAAATGTGTCAATGCTATGTTTTTGTATGTTTACTTGTTATTCTAACTTTGATTCCAACTCGTTCGATATTTTCTACATTTAAACAGCCAAATGAATCTGGACTGCGATGGCAGGAAATGATGAGTAAACGCTGGAGGACGTGTGAAACATTGGAAATAACAGATAAAACAACACAAACATTGACAACAAGGGGGTTTCATGGAAGCTACGAATTGGAGGTGAATGGAAATAATAGGGCGAAAGAAAACAGGTTTTATTAATACAAGTTGAATCCCTATAATGTGATCATACCTGCCATTTCACCCAAAAACCCTTTAAAAATAAAAAAAATAGCATAAAAATTACCAAGAGGTTCCAATAAGACGAGTTGACGTGTGAAACAATCCTTGATTGAGAAAGGATGATTTGTGCGACTCATATTTAAGCATAGCATCGTTCACGTAATTATCTGCGATCTTTTCGTTTACGAAAATTTCGCAGGTATTGAAATCAGTCGACTTTACAAAAAAAAATACCCAGGTCCGTGTCCGACACTTTACTACAAATACACACCGAATCACACTGTAAAATGTGTATTGAATTGTCGACAACATACTGAACATGGAGCAAGGATAGTTTTAAAGTCGATCCGTTCATTAAATTAGAAGATATCAAGATTTAAACACGACAATAACCCGAACTTTATCACCATTTTAATCGTCTAGCTGTCACCCACTGTAAGGCTTGACGTCACTGACGTCATCGCTCAATAGACGGAGAGGCATATAAAAGGAGAGTCATTGTGTGTTCGAGCAGCAGAGCTCTCTATAAAAGGGCCTGCGATACAAAATCGATACTGGCGTTGCACTGAGTACCCTAATATGCTTTCGAATAAAAGCCCATATTTATGAATGATAATGCATCTATGCATCTTTTAGAGCAACATCACTCTTTAAACATGAGAAATGTTACTTTTTAATAAAACTATCTTTTTTAGAAAATAAATCATATTAACACATTATTATTCGCAAATTTATGTCAAAATTATCCATACATAATAGAGGCATGTTTGCATAGTTAGGAAAGCCTTTTATTATCAGGAGTAGCCAGTGGTTTTTCGGTGAAATATCTATTCTGCCGGGACATCTTCATTGCTGGCATTTTCACAGAATAGAACTTAAATGGAAATTTCTTTGTTGTTATATTTCAAGAAATAGGGTCCAAAGTGTGGAATCATTACACGAAATACACTCCATTTTGAACAAATCAGGGCTCAACGTCGGTATATACTAATGTGATGGACCCTCAGGGAGGCATGAATCATTGAAGTATAACTATTCTTATTTGCAACGCTGTTGGAAACGATTTTCGGGCTTTTCTGGCTGT
>LQRL01095654.1:0-14810 GCA_001703475.1 Hydroides elegans | reverse complement strand
CAAAATAAGTGATGCTAGACACATTTCTAAAATCCGTCGTTGGGTACTCCTGTATAATGTAACTTAGAAGGAAATGATCGCGGATTTTTGTGCTCTATGAGTTCTTTATATTTCTTGGAAAATCTATGTATTTATCTATTATGTTTTAAATCTAGTTTTGCTTTTTATATGCTTTTTTTACAAAACAGATATCTTAATTTCAAATTCTAAATGACATTTCCATTGTATTTCTTGATTGCAGGTGGTATACAACGGGGAAGTGATCCAAAGGAACCAGTTCAAACTCAGCAAAGACACACCAGCAACCGTTCAAATTGATGTGACCAATGAAGATACATGCGATACCGGATCAGTACAAACCAAAACATGTTTATGTTTATAAAATGACTTGAGCTTAATAAATTTTACCCTGTAGTTAACTACAGTTAACTACAGTTAACTACAGGTAGGAATGAATTCGAATGAATATACTAGACTAACTAGTTATAGTCTAGTATACATATTCGAATTCATACCTTGTTTCATGCCGCAACTCATGAACAAACAATCGCTTTCTATCAAGATAATATTTTTAGCGGCAAAGATACTTTTGGAGGAAAAATATAAATGTATTGGGCACCAAATAAAAGTTGTATTTTTTTCTGCGTTGCAGATTGTTAAATGGTTGTAATGAATACAAGATGATGAAAATATAATTGCCTTTTCGGCCAAGCTTAAACTTGGCATTATTTATTAAGATTTAACTTGAATATTTAGAAATAACGGTGAAACCCCCAAGTTATGCAGAAAATGGCCGCCAGATAAATAAAATATTTAAGGTAATATATAAACATTTGCAAAGAAAATATCAATTAAGTAAGATATTACAGTAAAATCCAAATAGAATCTAATATAGCAGAGAAGAAATACCAACCACATATTTCCGCTTAATATAACATGTGGAGGTGGGGATGGTGGTGGAAAACAAATTTACGAGTAATATCAAATTCTTTAATGCAATTTTACTGAATACACATGGGAATATTATAACGAAACGAAGTTTGCGATTGAGTGTTAAATAATATGTGTCATTGCTGAAAGCAGTCAACAACCTAAACAAAGAAAATCTGGATCATTAAACATGTTGCAATGTGATAGGCTAAGAGATACAGATGAGCGAGAGCACCCACTTGGCTACTCGATAAAAAATGCTTTAATCACTTCGTAATTAAACCCTGTTTTTTTCCTATTCAACTTTTTTTCTACGAACTTGTCGAAGTGTATTCAGGCAGGAGTACCCAACGATTTATTCGGTGAAATATCTATTCTGCTGGGATATCTTCCTTGCTGGCATTTTTCACAGAATAGAATAAATATTAAAATTTCCTTTATGTTTTATATCATGAAATAAGGTCCATAAATTGCAATTATTACATGAACTTCAATCAGTTTTCAGCAAATTAGGGCTAAATATAAAAATATACTAGTTTTGGTGAACTTTCAGATGGGCATGAAGCATTGAATGGTAACATATTTGCTGGCAGCGTTTTGCTGGCAACGATTTTCTGGCTTTTCTGGCTGACAAATAAAGAATAAAGTTTTCACTTAAAGGAAGAATATTTCACCACTTTAAGCTGCAAATGAATTCGTTTCATAACAAAATAAGATATATTAGACACACTTCTAAACACTTTCGGTTTGTTACTCCTGTTCAAAATCATCGGATTTCGTAATTGTTTTATTTGTTTTCAAATTGTAGCATTCTGTGTTTTGATATGTACCTATCGTGAAGGTTTGAAGCTTCGTTTGATCCATGTGAATACAAGATGTTGCTTTACTTAAACATGATTTTAGCCAAACTCTTTCATAATTTACTATATTCTTAATTTCCTAAATATATCAGTCAAATGTTTAACGTAAAACCTAAGTAGTCAACCAGCGATAATTTCCTAATTTCATATATCCCAATCGGCAAAGGGTCGTTATTTTTTTCACGTCCTTTATTTTACACGTCATTTGTTAAAATCCTAAACTAAGGCCATTTATATTCACAACGTCATAAGGACGACCTTTATAACACGTTACAACAATGTCTGAGAAATTGCGTTGTCCAGACGTGTTTATATGTCGTTAAGACGTTGTATAAAGACCATGATGGGACGTCTAATTTTTTTACCTCGTTGCGACGTCCTGTTTTCGTCACGGACACCAGGACGTAAAAATACGTAATAAGGACGTTCTGGAATGGGATATCTCAGCAAAATATACGTACAACTTAAGTAGTCAACAAAAGGAATTAAATCATTGTCGTACAGAGCTATCTGGATATTTAGAGTGCACATAATTAGTGTCATGACCATATATTACATATTGGAACAGACGGATAGTATTAAAGATAACATGGAATTCTATCTAATAACTCCCCTTCACCTTCCCAGAAAATCAAACCTATCAAGTTATCATTTCAGCTGATTCAGCTATTTAACCACTTTTTAATGTTTCTTTTGATATGTTGAGATATACAAGATAGTGTGTGTAAAGGATCAGTATAGACAGGCGCGGATTTACCATATAAATCACCCGGCGCACGCCCCCCTGTTCGCCCTTATATGTAAGACAAAAAAATAAATTTGCGCCCCCCTGTTCAGCTTGATAATTTATACAGTTGCGCCCCCAGGTTCAATATTTTCTGGATCCGCCCCTGATAGAGGATATATACTTTAATCTTTTTTTAATTGAATCACCTATTCGACAAATAATAGTTTTCAATTGGATGTATCATCTCTATCGAATTCTACTGTTTGTCCATTAAAGTATGCCCAATTTTAAGTTGAATGAACTGCAATAAAACCATGCAATAAAGCTGACACTGAAAGTTTACATACCATATAAGGATATGCTATTTTTAGAGCCCATAATACCTGCATGCAATGAATCGGCCTGAGGTTAAAGATGCTAAATTTATAATTATTATTATTAACACTTCGTCAACCGGGGGTGTAGCTCAAGTGGTAGAGCGCTCGCTTAGCATGCGAGAAGTACCGGGATCGATACCCGGCATCTCCACATTGTTTTTTATATTTTTTTTTCGCAATTAAAAGAGTAATAACTCTTACTATCCCTATATTATCTGATATTCATGCAAAGGAGTGCTACTCTAAATCATAATCCCGTTTATTATGCATAAAAGGGATACAAAAGGCAACCAATTTTGTATTTATTATTCTCAAAATTAAAGTAGTTTGACATTACGTCCGGACTCGGTCGACTTTATATACATGTAGCTGTGCTGTGATACAATTGCCAATTAACATTCCTCAGATTTCAAGTGCGGATGGGGAAAATAATGAATATATATATATGAACTTAATAGCATAATAAAAAGATTTATCTATTATAAATGACAGTCGAATTAGTTTGTATACTTTGTAAGTACGTTAAGGGGGTAGTCATGTGCAACCACCCATCATCAATCAGGAGTATCCACCAAAAGATTTTTAGAACTTAGCTTAAAATTGTTCATTTTGAAACGAAACGGATTTGTACAGAGCATAAAACGATGAAATAGTTAGTCTATCCTTTATTTCAAAACGTTATTCTTTGTTGGCTAGAACGGAAAGCTTAAAGAATTGTTGTCAGCAAACGTAGATCTATGCAAACAAAATTATATACTCTACAGAGCATCATGCTTCTCTGAAATTACCAGTACATGTATATTCCTATGTTTAATATTCTACGTCAAATATTATTCGTACCAAACAGGCTTTATTTTTTTAAAATCATAGAATCAAATAAATTTTCATGTTTTTTTTCTGTGCTGGGAAAATGCAAGCATAGACGATTTCCCAGCTGAATAGACGGGGAAATCAGTTTTTGAGTCATAATCAGTTTTTGGGTCATTCGCATTTTTCACTAGGAAAAAACATGAAATATACTTTTTTAACGTTACAAATGAAATCACGAGAATACTGAGGTGTTATTTACTTTGTGTTTGTAAGAAAATGTATATAAATGCTGTTTCTGTGACTAAAAGTAAGTGACCCAAAAACTGGTTGGGGGTGACTCAAAAATTGATTAACACGTCTAGATATATCAAAGAAAAATCGTTGGGTAGTCCTGATCAATTAGCAACCGATGTTTGTGCTTTACTTCTGTTTGATTCATACTAAATTATACATACAATACATAACGACGTTTTATACCCTATTTCACATTTGTTCCCAAAGGATCCTAATAATCGCATATTGAAAAACGGAAAACGGAAAAAAAATGTAGAAAATAAATAAATGGTTTAGTTATTTTCACTTTAAAATGAAAATTGTATTATATGACTAGTCTTGAGTAATGATAATGATATATATGCGTAGAAAAATGACAGAGGGTTATTTGCATACCTGAAAAGATAACAATTAAACGTATAATTAACAAAATAAAGTAATTGTTTAAAAGCGGCCCTCAAATGTTCAAGCTAGAATGTATTTTTTTCTGAACCAAGCTTAAGTCTTAACAACAACCTTTGCGCGTAACATCTAATGAGGTACTCTAAAAAAAAAGATAGTTCGCAAATCGACATTGACATTGTCAATATTATACACGTGAGCTTTTACGCTATTTTGGTTTCAAATTTCAATATGACAAAGAATATCATGAAGGTATATCCAAGAACATCAGGTTTAGATGAATTTTCTGTAGGTCGATAGCTATTTGATAAATGATATTTCATAAACGAGGTTACGTGTTGTCATCCTTAGTGACCCACATATCAAGAGGTTTCATAAAGACGTTCAATTACTCATGTCCAACGATTCAAAATGTTCAAACGGTTCAAAGTAGGGTTCAAGATATGCAAAGGTTAAAAACATATTTATGCAATATAATACGAATAATACCCAAAGGGTCCATATCAACATGGTTATTGACGCGAGGGAAGGAAATGGTAAAACCCAATTAAGCCCGAAGGGCGCGGGCATTCCGTTTTCCTATCCCGAGGGTCAATAACCATGCTGTTGTGGACACTGAGGATTTTATTCATTTTATTATATGAACATTTTTGCTAAAATTCAGAAATATTTATGCCGCCATTGCCGGGCAATATCGAAAGTGAGATTAAATATATAAATAAATGCTGGGCTTTTTATGATGAATACGATGATGGAACTTGTACGCTCGGAGATATTTGGGTAAATATCTATTCATGCAGAAACATAAATTTCTTGCATAATTTTGAAGGAATCTGCTCGATGTTGGTTGCGATACTTCTATTCTACTCACGACTAATTAGGACCTATCAATATAGAGTTTAAACTTACTTCACTGGTTATATTTAATGTAGATTATCTAGCTATGAGAATAAAATGACACTTGATTGAAACAATTCTTGTCGGTTTGTTTCTTTTTTTTTTGCATCCATTTTTTTCATGATTTCTTTGGTCGCAACACACGAACGAAACGTAACAAATAATTCGAGGCATTGCTCATATTTCGCATCTTAATTAAGCACTATGCTACACACTTGATCGTTGCGCGGCTCCGATCATTCATAAGTACATTAACTATTGAATTGTTACAAAAATTACCACGCGTCACATTCACACGAATATGTAACATGATACGATCATCACCATTATGCACTCGCATCTCACTTTATCAAAGTAACACCAAGACAAAGGCTGAGTATATATGTTACTAGGATATATCTGACACAAATCTATCCAACATATCCTTGGGCACTTAATTAATGGAGGATAATTTACTTATATAAAGCCGAAAATAATCGGGTGAAAAAAGCACGATCTAGGGAATAATCGAAGGATTTTCACAATTAACTAAAACACTATTTTGAGGCGCTAAAATTGAAAATTGCACACATTGCACACATCTCAAAACTATCTGGAAAATTTGATCTTTTTATCAGAATTGAATAAATGTCATCTTACAGAAACTAACTGCCACTTACAACACACGTTGTTTATTTGCCACCGAGTGACGTAACAAAAACTATTTGAATTTTGAAAAATAAAACCATTAACAAAATAATCAATAATTCTCTCCTTATTCACCTTCTATCTGATTGGCACCACAAACCAATTATAAACCATGGCATCAATGCGGATCAACCTGATCCTCATTGTCATAACTGCATTTCTCCTGGTGATGTCGAACGCAAACCTGCTTTTGAATCCGGATTTTGAGGAGGCGATGGACGGATCTACATGGAAAGGAAACGCGGCTTCGATTGGTCGATACTCGCAGGATGCCTATAGTGGCACTTACAGCTGCAAAGTGTCCAACACGTAAGATGTTTTAATATTTTTTGTCAATGTAAGGTTTCAAAGAATAAGGAGGGACAAATAAAGCGTCGTTCATGAAAAAAAGAGCAGAATTTAATGTAACTTGTACTGCCTCCGAAAAAATATGGAAGTCTATCGCAGTGAATCCCAGTTGGCTTCAATATTTTCAAAGATTTTCTTTGTCGTTTAAGTGACACATTGTTAATTATATCTTTGTTTATACATTACAAATTTGGATTTTAATATTTTTAATCTTTGAAGGATTGTAAAATGTTTTGTTTCACGCACTTTGCTCAAGCTTGTGATCGGACATATGTTTTATATTTCATATATATGTATAAACCTTGTTTTATTATTTACAGCCGCGAATCTTATTCGGCAATCAGTCAATTCATTGACCTTGAACCCAACACCTTCTACGCCTTTTCCATGGTCATCAAACTCCTCAACCAGAGCGACTCCGTGCTCGGTGAACTGGTTCGCATGCGTTTTAGTTACGATGACGGTAATATTTTAGACACCATTTTACTGAAAAGATACAGCTTTCTTTTCATGTATGCTTGTATTAGCCAGAGCGACCCGGTGCTCGGTGAACTGATTCGCATGCGTTTCAGTTACGATAACGGTAACATTTTAGACACCATTTTATTGAATAGATACAGCTTTCTTTTTTTATATATGCATGTATTTACAATGGCGACCCTGTTATCGGTGAACTGGTTCCTAAGCGTTTCAGTTACGATGACGGTAATATTTTAGACACCATTTAATTGCGATTCAGTTACGATAACGGTAACATTTTAGACACCATTTTATTGAATAGATACAGCTTTCTTTTTTTTATATATGCATGTATTTACAATGGCGACCCTGTTATCGGTGAACTGGTTCCTAAGTGTTTCAGTTACGATGACCGTAATATTTTAGACACCATTTTATTAAAAAGATGCAATTTTTTTTTTACATTCTTTTATTAACCAGTGCGACCCTGTGCTCGGTGAACTCGTTCGCATGCGTTTCCGTTACGATGACGGTAATATTTTAGACATCATTTTATTGAAAAGATGCAGCTTTCATGTTTGTAAGCTTGTATTAACCAGAGCGACCCGGTGCTCGGTGAACTGATTCGCATGCGTTTCAGTAACGATGACGGCAATATTTTAAATATAATTTTATTTAAAAGATGCAACACTTTTCTATGCAACAAAAACAAATCCCAAGATTAT
Organism: Hydroides elegans; assembly: GCA_001703475.1. Taxonomy (NCBI): domain Eukaryota; kingdom Metazoa; phylum Annelida; class Polychaeta; order Sabellida; family Serpulidae; genus Hydroides; species Hydroides elegans. The sequence continues at coordinate 7,315 of LQRL01095654.1, read as the reverse complement.
AGAAATTAGTTTTTTTTTTTGTTAATGATAGTAAGACATCTACTTTACATACAATGCCACAGTATTAAACATCAATTGATTTATTTAAAGCTATATTAAGTGACCGTTTTACATTTATCGGCCTTCGCTCTATGTTAGATTTGCATAAAAAGGGAATATATCAAGTTAGAGTTCTTAAATATTGTATGCTATTATATTCTAAATATTATCAAATTATTATGGGAATACCTTATGAAGGTTCAATATTGTTAGGTGTTAATTGCACGAAGGGGTCAAATTGGATGCATCGAAGCCGAAGGCTGAGTGCATCCAATTTGACCCCTTCGTGCAATAAACACCTATCAATATTGAATCTGAATATTGTATTCCCTTTATTACATGGAATAACAAAGAAAATTGTTACTGAAACAATGTTAATTTTTGCCATGTCATAGTAGGCGATAATATTATATGTTTTATAATATTGACAATCAGGGTGGTTTATAACATTTTACGTTTATAAATCATCTAGGACAAGAAAATTATCTATGTGAAATCAATTATTTAAACATTAATTCATGTCTATATAGTTTTATTATGAAAATTTGATTTCGGAAGTGCAATCGGAAAATAGTCCGGGTGCAATACACAGAAATATTGCATCATAGCTTTTCCTTATCATTTCTTTAAGCGATGCACCCTGACCATGTAATAAAAGTAATTCGCACTGTCCCTTTTAGATACAATTTACACTCGAGCACAAGCACTTAAGCTCATAAATTGCGATCGAAGATTTTACCTGTGTGCCCGTGCTTTAACTGCGACGTCTGTTGATTCGTTTATATATATTATCTTTATAAAAATCTAAACGTATCTTGTGAAACGATTATTAAGTTGTAGTTGTAAAAATACATTGAAAATTCGGTATATTATTATGTAATTCAGAAACTGGCGCTACACAGTACCCCATCCGAGGTCAGCTTGAAAATCTCAGACTCGACCAAGGCTGGCAAAATATCAGCGCAGATTTCTATACACCAAACGCCGGTAAGATGCATGCCAGTCTACAAGAAACCTCGTCATGACCTCATGCTGACCTCATATGACCTCATGAGTTATTTTTAGGTCATCATTAGCTCATGATGAGGTCCTGTGTAGACTATTAAGGCAATGGCGATATCGGGGCCCTTTTTATTAATTTCCCTCTATGAAAAAAAAAACATGTTTTTCAAAGATGTTTTCGTATGAAGCCTACTAAAGTATCTTTTTTTTAAAAAAAAAACTAACGTTTTAGATATTTTCATATAGAATACGTTGAAAATCACGGCTTGTTTGGGGGAAAACCTCAAAAAAGCGTCCAATATGGCCAGACCCCATAACCAAAATAAAATATTCTGCGATATAGTTACAATCTACTGATATTGTTATTTTGATATATGTTGTTTCCTCTGCTAAACAAAAATTACAGTTGAAGGGCATCTTTCGATTTTAGCTGCATTAAGTTTAAGTATTCCTGTAAATCATACAAATTGAGGAAAAAAACGGCTCAATAAATCAGCTTTTAGATTACGCAACCAATAATTTATTATACTTCTATAATGTTACTTATTTGCAATTGAATTCCAAATCAATGTACAACTTGTGTTTTCGAGCATTTCGTTTTTCAAATGTTGAGATATTTGATACTTTGCAAAAAAAAGTTTTATTTTCCCAAATAGAATTCACAAACATGAAAGCCTACGTTCAACTGCCGCAATGGGTCGAATACCTTGTGGATACCGCCTCTCTGACCGTTATACCGACTGACCCAGATTGGAGACTCAAGGCAGAGGAGAATATTGAACAACTGAGGAAGAACGATATTACAATCAAGTAAGAAATTAAAAAGATTAATTATCTTAAAAAATATATTAATATATACTCTTTTTGGTAATGGTTCATAAAAAGTATAACCTTTTTTGGTTTTATTGAGAGGTCTTTTTACTTCTGGCAATTCGCAGTTAAGATTTTTATTCTTTTTTTAGTATACATTATTAATTATGCATATAGGAACCTGTAATTAATTTTACTGTTTGATCTCTTAAACTATGAGTAAGAAAAAAAGGAATTTTACACACAAAAAAAGAAAGACAATAAACACAAATAAGCCTGATTCATACATCTTCAAAACATTTTATCGATAGATTATCAATTTATGTAAATTAATATGTCTTTTTAATTGTAGTTTGAGTTTATCCGAGCAGTATGATCCTAGTCTGGTGGAGCTCCGTGTACGTTGTAACTTATCATATAGACTTATCCATCCATCCATGTTATGTTATGTTTGTTTATCTTTTCAAATGCATGAATCATCAATTTACACTAGCGTAATTACATGTACATGTACAATGTATGTGCAAAAGCACGATTTTAAAACTTGAAAAAGTATGTATAAGTTAACTGGAATATTGGCTTTATATTTTCCCCTTAAAAAAAATAGTTAATGATTTTGAATATGAACATTAGGTCAACCAACTGACCCACGATTTCGCCTTTGGCTCGGCAGTCAAGCATGAGGAGATTATAGGAACGGCGCTTGAGAATTTGAAATATCAGGAATGCTACTATGAGCACTTCAACTGGGCTGTTATTGAAAACAAACTGAAATATGACATCATGGAGAGAAATCAGGTTTGAGACATTCGAATTATATTATGGCGTAATTAGATTCAAAGAACAACAAAAAAGCTACCTTAAATGTGCTATGATATTTCCTGGACATCAATTGGACTCTTTCTTGTATTACCTAACTTAGGGTGCGGTATCATTATTTTTTCATGGCCAATATCGATGCACTGCATTTCTCATGCAAATCTTGTATCTTCTATAACTCCGATATAACTCCGATATATTATATCGGACTATTCGATGAGCCAGTCGCTTGACAATTTTTTAAAAAAATATATATATAGAACCCAACGCATTAAGATTAATGCAATATCTCAATTTTCATTCATAGGGTCAAGTCACGTTTCCAGATGAATCGATCGCAATATTGAATGAGAGAGGGTAAGATCACTTCACTATCTTCATAACTCACCGTGTTTTATTCTAAAAGCATCTTAAAGATGGTCATGTTTTCAATTGAATACGGTAACGGATAACTGTTTCCATACAAATTGATATAAATTGAAAAAAAAACAGCATTTGCTTTGACATTTTTCTCATGGATAAACGTTGTCAGTTTTCAACAAAATATGCATAAATATATAAATAAAATAATTGTTGTTTTGATTATTGGAATCGTGTAATAACGATGAATAATTTGTCAATAATATGTATAAATATATCTCTTTTTTACTATAACAATGTTGTCAATTGAATAAGCGACTAACTGTTTAATTGTTTTACATACATGTATATAGGATCCCAGTGCGTGGCCATTGCGTATTTTGGGACGTCGACAAACACGTTCCAGATTGGCTCAAAGGCATGTCACCTGACGAAATTAAAGCTGAACTCACGAGACGATTGGATTATTTGATTCCCAGATATAACGAAAGGTGAGGACTGTTTTAGATCTAGGGTCTCTTTAAAATCCAATACCTCTTAGTTTATAGAAATATGAATTTGAAGACAAAAATTTATTTAGAAAAACAGTATTTAATATAAAGAAGAATAATGTTTTGTGAAATAGTTACGCCCTTATCATATGTGTAGACATCAATGTTACTCAATCAAATCAAATTGAACAATCTTGCACAATTCATTTAAAATCTTCCTTTTACCGCAATGGAATCGATATTACTAAGGACATCGAGATATCCATGGTTTCCTTCCATATATGTATTAATCGTAATAGAAATAAAAATAATTGTCTGAATGGATAACAAGTCTATTTCACTATCTAATTTCAATTTTATACACAATAATTTTCAAGATTTCTTATCTTAAGCCTAATACATTGGGACGTGAACAACGAGCAGGAACACGGCAAATGGTACGAAAACAACACGGATGACGCATTAATTATGGACTGGATGTTCCAGGAAGTGAACGCCAGGGCACCACTGACGCCACTCTTTTTGAATGATTTTAATATTGTCAGCAATGGTGTTGCAACGCAGGTCAGTGTAATTGAATTGATAAGATTTGAAACGCCCGATTTTAGCGTGAACAGAAGGAATACATCTCTTTTTTATATACAAAAGAGGATTTCGAGCTTTTGTTTTCGTTTTTGATAGTTTAAGATATATATAAAGACATTGTGATGTCATAATAGAATGCATAATAAAATGTATGTATCAAAGATATTGTTTAATCACATTTACGTTATGTACATATAGCGTATACAGTGTTTGCCCTTCATGTCAGACATAACAAATATCGATTCGGATAATAAAAGATGCAAGTTTCGCTTCACTACACTTAAGAAGTGTTCGGATATATATATTTCACTTGAAGAATAAAGCGAATAAACCAAACACACAAATAACGCGCCTTTTTCTTGAAGTACAATTCGTAAAAAAAAACATAGCAACGGGCTTTCGAGCTTTTTTGGGTGTGTTCCTGGTGAACGCTCCCTTATTATTGTAAATATTTTCATTCACAGAGTTACGTGAATACAGCCAAAGATATGATCGCCAGAGGAATTCCTGTTCACGGACTAGGGATCCAGAGTCACATCAGCGGGGAACCAAACATGGATGAAATCCTGGTATGAGTTTCTTAAACCTCCATGCTAAACTGTTGCAAATGCCAGTTGTGATTAACGTTAAAGCTATACTTTAAGATTTGCGCCATCATTTTCCTGGTTTTCATGCATGAGTGCACATTGTATATAAAGCTTTACTTGCAATCGGCTGTACCTGTTTCTGTGTGCTACTAACGAGAAACACTTGAATAAATTATGCGAGACGCACCTGGCTTAATAATACTTTTAAATAAAATTGACAATTTTATTAATTCTAAAACAACCCCATTCTCTCGATTCCCCCTTTTGCAGCACCTAATTTCTCGCCAACATGCTCACCTGCAAGGTTCTTCCTAATAATGTCCGAGTTGCTATTTTTCAAGCACCGTCTTCAGAAGGCCTCCCTCGCCATCCGTCGTTTAAAGTGCCTTTGCTTGAAAACAATATTAATTATCTTTATTTTCTTCAAAACAATAAAGCACCGTCTGGAAAAGGCCTCCCTCGCCAACCGTCTTTTAAAGTGCCTTTGTTTGAAAACAATACAAATTCTCTTTTTTTTTCAAAACAATAAAGCATCGTCTGGAAAAAGCCTACCTCGCCAACCGTCTTTTAAAGTGCCTCTGCTTGAAAACAATACAAATTCTCATGTTCTTTCGAAAAAAACAACAAAGCACCGTCTGGAAAAGGCCTCCCTCGCCAACGGTCTTTTAAAGTGCCTTTGCTTGAAAACAATACAAATTCTTTTTATAAAAACAACAACAACATAGCCAACCGTCTTTTAAAGTGCCTTTGCTTGAAAACAATGCAAGTTCTCTTTTTTCAAAACAACACAGCACCGTCTGGAAAAGGCCTCCCTCGCCAACCTTCCCATCTGGATCACCGAACTGGACGTAGAGAACACGGATCGTGACGCCAGGGCGGACGGATATGACGACCTGGTGACGGCGTATTTCGGACATCCGGCCGTGGAGGGGTTGTTGATTTGGGGATTCCATGACGGACACCATTGGAAGCCTGATGCTGCATTATTTGAAGGAGAGGATTATACGGTAGGTGTTACAATAATTGTGCTTATATAAGCATGTTATAAATCTATATCTGGTGACGCCGTATTTCGGACACCCGGCCGTGGAGGGGCTGTTGATTTGGGGATTTCATGATGGACACCATTGGAAGCCAGATGCGGCTTTTTTGAAGGCAACGATTATACGGTTAGCGAGGAGAACAATCATGCAATAAAGGGTAGATGTTGATACTTAAAATTTTGAAGTGGACGATATGTTTTGCTATCGAGGTACGCTGTGTTGATGTAAACGCAGCAGCTATTGGGGCAATTGAAGAGTGCACTTATCTAGCTAAACATATTCCGTATCTTTTGAACATTGCTTTTTCTCGATTCCCGTATAGTATCAACTACATATTATAGCATTCACAATAATCCATGATTAATTATCGTTTAGTCTCAGCAACATAATATAACATTCACAATAAACCATGATTAATTCATGCTTATGATATGGTTTTTGCATAGTATCCCGATGCAGCGGATTTGTATTTATGGCATAGCATATCCAATACATCAACCTATCATTCAAAAGAATCCATGTGACTTGATATATTAATATTTGATATTTGTATGGTTTATATTGCAGCCAAATGCAGCGGGATTGCGTTGGCAAGAAATGCTTGGACAAAGATGGAGGACTTTCCGTAGTTTCAATGTCGCTGAAAGTGATGAGTTGTTTGAAATGAGGGGCTTTTATGGCACTTATAATATTCAGGTGCGATATAATATAGCATACATTTACAAATTTATTTTTATTATTTTTATGATTATTATTTTCTTTTTTTTCATACAACATTTTGTTATACATGTGAACGATATTCTACCAAATCAATTGTGTACCAGTGTAATTTATGCTTTACTACTGAACTCCTGTTTTTTTTAAAACAAGTGGTCGAATGGTAAGTTGGTTTATTTGGTTGTATTTCAATTACATTTTGATTGACTTTTATTTTCTCTGTAGCAAATATAATTCCTAAATTTAGGTGGTGTGTCTATCTAATAGAAAATCAATTTAAAAGCGTAATAGATATGCACCGTGTTTATCAATAGTTTCCTAAATTGTCACAATCTCATGAATTATTTACTTTCCTTTATTGCGAACTATATGTTGATTTTTTGTTGTCTTTTTTTTTACATGTTTTAGTTATTGACAGGTATTCTATGATGGTTCATACGTCCAGACCGAGAGCTTTCATCTGGAGACAGGTTCCTCTGCAAATGTCTATATCTATGTCAAATGAATACCTACATGTTTGTCACTAATATGATATATTGTAATATATGGATATTAAAAGTGTGCAGAATAAATGTTAACAAATGTGTTGTGATTTTTGTTCATCTTGCTTCAAAGACCTTTACCTAAATGTTTGTTCTTGACAAGTTTATGATTTTAGTTCGACTAATGGTTGTTTTATTGCCATTTCTTAATATTCCTAAAAAAATGAAGACATCAAAGCTTTCTTGAGAAAATTAGATTTCGAACAAACAGATACCTTTTAAAAAATGCACACTTTTTTGTTATGGTCAGTAAATGCTAGTCATGGTATAGTCGGCCAAAAACTACTGTATTTTTGCATACATTTATATGATATGACATA